>JANQDE010000114.1:408301-436878 GCA_037157785.1 Cephalotes varians | reverse complement strand
CGCGCGCGCGCGCGCGCGCGCGCGTGTGTGTGTGTGTGTGTAGATATACATTTATATATAAAGCAAATAAGAAAAAAATATTAAATATATTATGTACTAATTGTATACTTACCGCATTGGTTTAAACAATGCCAGCATGTTGTCACCGTAATCAATAACTAATTTTAATTGCGTGCCGCCGTCTTTTTGAACTGTAACAAATCAATCAATAAATCTTTTGATGGCCCTCTTTTAATAATAAATATACTTGATTTAATTAACAATTATTTGTATTGATCAAATTTAACTTGGGGGAAAATAAAAAATTAATATAATATTAACGATATAATAATTACTAAACATGTATATATAATTATAGTATATCAAATATCAATATATTATATATTATAATTATTGTAGCTATTGGTTATATAATATATATAATAAATTATAGGAAGTTTAGAATATTTTAATGAATTAATTCCTAAATACTTCAATTATTTCTCATTTTTTAGAATCATTTCAAATAAAAAAGTTTCACCATTTCAAGGTGAACATTTGACATATATAACAAATTATTTATAATATGCATTTTTTAATGAAGCATTAAGAGAAGAGAGATATTCGATTTAAAAAATCGATCTTTTTTAACGTATTTTCAATCCTCATAATCTGTAGAATAGCTCTATAAATTTTTTTACAAAAATTTCAAACATTAAGCTATTACGAATATTAAACTATTCCAAAGCTACAGCAACGAAAACTGCTGCACAGTCGTCAGCGTGCTAAACGGTTGCTGTACGGCTGAGACATTCCCTAACTGAACAATTGGCCTTAAAATTGCTTACTGATTGTATAACTGTTCGTAGAAAATAATTTCTATGTTAAGAAATTAATCTTAGAAGTCCTATAGGGTAACAGACTTTTTAAATAAGGATTCGTAAATAAAGACTGTTAAAGAAACACTGACTTAAATGTATCTTAGTATAAAAATCCAATCCGAACACTGGCGAATAGAAAAAGACATAAGATTTCGTACATAGACGAAAGTAATGAAACGATTTGTTACTTATACTGTCGCGAAGAGACTGTCATTTAACTGGGATTATTCCTTCTTTGAAGATCTTTCCTTGTATTTGAAGCAAAGAAAGATCTACTTTATGGCCCTTGGATCAACTACTAAATATAACAGACAACACAAAATTTTATCGTTATCTATATAAAAATTTTAACGCAAATTTTAAACATGATTTTCTTAAAATTTCTCGAATACAATTGAGAGAAAATTGAATTGATTCTCTCTCAATTTCACGGGTTTATAAAATAAACAATTCTTTATCGTTGGAACTAGAATTATCATGATAATTTAATTTTTTATATTTTTTTTTGAAACTCGAAAATATAAAAATATAGAACAAAAATCGAACGTTTTTTTTAACAAATCATTTATTTATTGGACGAAAGAAAAAATTCTATTCAATACAAGTGTTCTATGATCATGAGATAAGATTCATGGGGAAAAATTCATAGGGTTCATCCATCCTAACCCATATAAGTAGTGTTAATCTCTATGATCGTACTGATATTTTATAATGATCCATAAATACTTGTTAATGAATATATGTATGATAAAAAAGAGTTCAATAGATAATGTCGAATGAAACGTGTATAGTTCAAATACATTTTTTTCATACATAAATACAAATTATAGTTTTTACTAATTTTCATACTTGTGGAATAGCACCTCATATTTTCTTGTTATTGATTAAAAAGAACAGAAAGAGCCAGTATATTTTTATTTATTTATTTAATATATATATATTCATTTAATTATAATTATTACTTAATTAAAAAATGATAACTAATAATTATTATTAAATATGATCAAAAAATAATATTTTTGTGATATAATTGTCAAAAATATTAAGTTTATTTTTTAACATTATTGAGTTGATTCGTATCTTATAATGAAAAATGATATTAAATATTATAATATTATAATGTCATCAAAAACGTCACTTTGATGTCAAAACGTCAGATAACGTCAACTTGCTTGAATGTATATAAATTTATATTAATTAATTTTATCTATTTTGTGTTGAATGCTGATAATTGGCATTTTTTGTATTTATTAATTTAACTATTATATATTAACATCTGATTTGAACTTAATAATGAATAGTCTTTGATGGTTTCCTGTTTATATGTGATGTTTTCATTGCATTAATTAATCAATGAGAAATGAAAAAATTATATATTTGTTGAGTAAGAAGCAGGACCAAAATATTATGTCATATCAAATTATGTTATGATTTTGTTATCGTGAGTATAACGTCATCTGTGACATTAAACCGTCATTAACGTCATTAAGCCATCAATTAGTGACGTCAATAATGATCAATGAAGAACAAAAATTTGACATTAAAATGACTTGTATTATCTAGGAATCATGGCTGCAGATGAAAACACGATATAGAGAAATAGGTCTGTTATTAGTTAATTATTATTCATATTTTTTTATTTTAAAAAATAGGGAATGAATCTACAAACTATAATAAAAGATAAGAAGTAATTTTTTAAATTTATTTATTTATTTTCCCAAAAAATAAATTCCTAATAACAATGCAATAAAGTAGAATATCCTCTTAATGTCATTAATATTCTTTAAATAGAACATATGATTTTTTTAAATCATTCAATTCTCTCTTATTTTTTTACATAAAAGTGAAATAATCCAATAGTCAATAATTTACAAGAGGCTATTTTATTTGCATATATTTTATTTTGACACAAAATGTCTTAAAAATGTTTATTTTTTGTTGATCTTGCTTTAATACTTTTGTGCACAAAATAAAAAGATAAATCAATTGATGTAAAACAAAATATAATTGAATTTATAAAGAAGTATATAACTGAACACTCTCTGTGTGTATGTGTGTGTGTCTGTGTGTGTGTGTGTGTGTGTGTGTGTGTGTGGACGCGCGCGCGCGCGCGCAATTAAAATAATTCACTATATAGATTATATAATATTTACATGTAAAATTATATATCATTATCTTCGACATTATACAATCTTAATCAAATATAATGCTATTCTCTTCTTTATATGCAAGTTTACTCTCATGTAAAATTCTGTTTAATATTTAGATACAAACAGATTATAATAACTATATTAACAATCGTAATGTTACAGTGTAATTGAGATACATTTAATAAATTGTGATTAAGCCAAGTAATTCGTTTAGCTCTTGTATTACTAAAAACTTCAAGAAGTAACGAGTTAATAATTGATTGAGCAACAATGATTCGTCGCGGTCAAATAATAAAACGTCCGTCGTCTGCGGTCTGAATTAAATATACAACGTTCACGAGATTAACAGTCGGGACTGTGAAATCGATATATCTGGCGAAAAATAGAACTAGGTTTGTCCGAACAAATCGCCATATTGTGACAATGAACTGATATGTGTAACAGCGATGTGATATTATATTAATACAATACAAACGAACACGCAGCTATTAGTAATTTTATAATCAGGAATGTATTATTAAAACTTATGTGCTATTAGATTTATAATTAATCAGTACGAAATACTGAATAGTGGAAAATATTATATATCCATATATTCATGCATTGTTTTATATTTATAATCATCTTTCGTAAAGTTTATATAATTTTACATAATTTTATGTAATCTTTTAATAAAACATATCTTTATAATTTAATGTAATTATTTCTCTCGTTAAGAATATACTATCTTAATTGTTATTGTTGTGAACAATAAGTTATAATTACTCATTCTCTCCTCATAGCTAATTAAATAAAACATTCTTTCTTATTCTTCCTTATTCTTAATAAATTCGACAGAAGTAGAGCAAAATTTTAATTATTATAGTAAAAGTTTTATCCATCTATCTTCATCAATTTTTGCTTTTTCATTTTCTTTTGTTTAAATTCGTAATTCATTATTATTGTGTAAAGATTTCTCTGTTTAAATCTATTCCATAATCGTCAAGTCTATCGGGGATCGGCATGCAACCAATTGTTCCAAATAATTAAAATATAAAGAAAAATATAATATAATAGTTTATATAAAATTATTATAAAATTATTATAAAATATGTAATATATGATAATATAAAAATACAAAATATACAAAATATACAAAATAAATATACAGTATATACAAAACAATATATAATTTTAAAATATGATTAAAAAATTAATATTAAAGTCATTCAATATAAATCATAAAAAAATAATTTATAAAAAGTATTTTTAAATATTATAAACATTGCGATTAATTAATGATTATATTATTCTACTCACCAACATGAAGAATTGGCTTAGTCGCCATCTCGTGAAGTAATTGGTCCACATACTTTGAATCTTCGGAGTATAATTCTAACCTCGAGATTTCTAGATGGAATTTCTCCAAGGTCGTACTATTTTTCCTGAAATAAGAAATGTTTTTACGATACTATATTTATAATAAATATATATTTTATTAACATAAAATATGTATATATTATGTGTATATATTATGTGTTTATATTAATATATGTGCACATCTTATATAGACAAATCAATAATCTATGTATTTTTTAGACAATTAATGTTTCTTAACTTGCGGATAGTGGATGCTCAGACATACTCGAATCCGGATCAAATGTGATCCACGATCCGTTTCCTAACGTTGATTAACTTTAATTTCGGTTCAACTTATTTTTCATCTTTTTCAAGTTTTAAGAATTAGAAAATTAAAGTTAACTTACATTAGTCAAAACCTACATTAGTAAAATAAATAAAAAAAATTGAAATGATTGAAATTGAAGGAAAAACAATTATGAGTGCATCATCTTTACACATAAAACAATTTATTGTCGGATTCCAAATAATCCGATGTTCGCCGACGGAAAATTAATTACTAATTTAAAAAAAAAATTTTTTTGTCCTTGCATGATGATCGGATTTCTCGAGATTCAGTTAAATATTTGTAAACAATGTTAAATCTATATAAGAACATTTATGAGAAAAAATAAATCTAAATTTATAAAAATTATTGCTGAGTGTTTGATAAAAAATTTTATTATAGCAAAACTATATTCATATATATGATGTAATGCTTTTAAATAAATAATTGTTTTTTAATGTAAATGATAGATAAAACAATATATGGCTCCAAGAATAAATCAAAATTAGAATAAATTGCCTATAAGAGCCACCGCGGGTGTAAGTGCGTGGGTATATTGAGTAAAAAAACTTTTGTTGTCTTTTACTTCTTGTTGGACATGTAGATATACATTAGCAGCAAACGACTACAGATTTCGATTACAGATTTGAGTCTTCTTTAGTGCCAAAGTATTAAAGTACAAAGAATCGGTTCTTTGTCAGTCCATCCTCCGTGCTCGGTCAAAAGTTAAGATCGGTCAAACCGAAATAAAAAGATCAAATGAAAGAGAGACAGTCCAATAATTAAATTATTAATGAAAGAAAGAAAACTAATTAATAAATACAAATAAATTAAAAGTACTAGTTATTATAATTAAAGAATATTATAATGTAAGAATAAAAAGGATACGTAAGGATAAAAAAACATACGAAAGAAATTAAAATTGAAAAATAATGACTTATAAAATATGGAGAAAGAACCAATGTAACAAACAAGAAATACATATGAATAATGACTAATGAGTTAAGGGAATCAGGCAGTCAAAAAATTGATTCTTTTTTTATTTCATTTTTCGAAAGCAATACTTATTCGAAAATAAATTGTCAAAGTTTCATGATTAATCCGATAAAAAATAAGGATTTGGTAGCCAAAAAGATCCAGCGCGAAGATCAGAGTACGTGTTATGGAACTTTGCGGAATGGATTCCGATCGGAATTATTCCGTTTTCCCTAGAAAACAATAGAAATCTAGAAAATAATTGAACAATTTCAACCGGAATCTATTCCGAAAAGATTCATAATACCTGCCTTGAGTAGGAACTACAGTCAAATATTTTCGTTAAACAAAAGTTGTAAACATGGGATTCGAGAATCGACAGTTGCTTTCGAGCATTCGGAAGAGTAGTTTCAAAATAGTTTATAAATATTTCGTAAATCATGAGTGAGACAATCAGAATTGATCGAAAAAATAAAGCAGGAAGGCCGAAAAAACGCAAGTTTTATGGAAATCAATATTCTAAAACCCAAGAAATCGAATAAAGAAAAGGATTGTTGAACAGCAACATAATGCTGAAGAAGCTCTAGAAAAATCATATTATTCTGCTAGTTTTTAAAAGAGGTATGTAGTCGTCAAAGCAATCAAAAGTTTCTCTAAACTTTAAACGTGTTTTTCTCGAAAATCTTTTTCCATTTCGTTTTGCAGTGATTGCAAAAAAAACAGGAGATCAGATCGATTTGAAATTTTTTTTGCATATGTAAAAAATGTTCCTTTCTGCACTGAACCTCAGTATGAATCGGTAAAAATTTCTGATTTTGAGAAAAAAATTCATAAAATAGGTTTTTCTGCCTTAAAAATCTTCATTTTTTCGAATTTTGTGTGCCATTTTTATAATTTTAATTTTTTTTTATATTTAAACAAGTTCAGTGCAGAGCGGGGATTATTTGAAAGATTTTGCTCTCTTATACGTTCGATTTGCTTCGCTTGGAGAGGAGAAATCACTGCAAAACAAAGACATATGTCTATTTCTTTACGCGCTTGCTGTACGGCTATTTGTCAAGATTTCGCAATGAAACAAATTTTTTCATACACTTTTTGTGTTGCCAAAACATGCTATAAAAAGAAAATTATTTATTTGTAACCATTCTTTTTTACAAGTTTTTAAAAATAGGCTCAATTTGACTACCTGGTCCCCTTAACAAAATAGTTCAGTATAAACATTATCCCCTTCTCTCAGTTCTTGTAACGCGAAACACAAAAGACAGATACAAAACTTGCTGGATAAGATCGAAATAGATCGTAAATCGTTTTTTGAATTTAATCCAGATTTTTTATTTTTTGTATGAATCATTTCAGATATAAAGCATTTTTTATAATTCACTTCTTCCAGCAGCTTCACATTGTCCCAGTCAAATTCATGACCAAATTCTAAGCAAATTAATTCTAACGGTGATTAAGATAAAAAATCTGTTAACATCAATAAGATTATTGATGTTAACAGATTTTTTGTCTTTGATTTTCTTTGTCGAGTGTCCAAAATAATTCGAATCCAAAATAATTTTTTACAGAGTCTAGTTCTTTTCTAAGCAAACAATTTTTGTAAGCTAAACTACTGTGTTCTAAAAAACTTGAAACATATGCGTCTGGGTAGATTATACTCTATGATCCTGGAAATTTGATATTATATCGACGATATTAAAAAATTACGTTGTTTGAAATTATCAGTAATTTCTAAATTTAACATTGTAGAAGTACGGCATATAGTTTGCCTAAAATTCATAAACTAGGATATCCGTTAAGAATCATTATTTCGTTATCTGGTAATCTGTTACACAATTTAGCTTCTTTTCTACACAATATTTTACGTCTCAGCTTACCGCTTCCGTTTAGCCATATTAATAATAGCCTAGATCCAAAAAACGAACTTTCTGACTTATACCTGACGACTGGTTTCGCTAGATGTGATTTTTAACCGACTTCGAAAAAGGAGGAGGTTCTCTATTCGACTTGGATTTTTTTTTTTATGTTTGTCCAGCGATTATTCCGAAACTACTTGACCGATACGGATTAATTTTTTTTAAATGAAAGGTAATTATCCTTCGGTGATCCCATTTTAATTTTTTAAAGATTGACCAATTAAAAAATTTAAAAAAAATTCAATTTTTAACTTCCGAAACTACTTGTTTATTTAATGTTTATTCAGCGATTATTCCGAAATTACTCAACCGATTCGTATGAAATTTTTTTTAAGTGAAAAAAATTATTCTCCAGTGGTTCCATTTCAATCTTGTAGTTCTTCACTTATTTTATTTTTTATTATTAACTATTATTATATTGAAAATAACCCAGAACTCATCACGTGAAGGTGGCTGTAATTTGAGTTCCACCCAACTACCCAGCCAAATATAGGAACGGGAATGACGATATGACAAAAATAAACAAAATGTATGCGAATCGGTTTTTATTTCTATTTCATACAGAGGAACTAGGAAGAATTATGCTATTTCTGCGTGGAAGACTTCTCAATCTTTGCATTTCTTTGAGCGCTTTTGCATCGTGGGGATTTTTCAATAATTTATTGCTGTCTAGATCAAATATCACTACACCATCTAAAGTTTTCACTCTACTGAGGGCTACGTAAGCTTGGCTTTTGGCAAATAATTTTTTGCCAAGGTCGATAACAGCTCTATTCAGTGACGCCTTCCAATTTGTGGACTGTCACAGCCCAACTCAGGATTGTCGGGAGCATGGTGCGCTCAACATCTCCATATCCTTTCGTTACTTGGAATGTTGTAGTGACAGGAGCGACTGCGACTAAACCATTTAAATCTTTCGTTCGAGCTCCTATTGTGTCATCATCGAACTTAATCGACACCGCTTCTGGTAATTCCTCAGCTTCTAATTGGTCTTTTCGCAGTGCTGGCCATTTAAACTGCTCAACTATTTCCATTGCACCATTGACTAATCCATCTGAAATGAAAATATTGCGTCTAAGTATCACACGTGACCCTTTGGCTAGTTTTATTTATATGCAGAAGCTCTCCGCAGTTGTTCACATCCGCAGGAATTACGTTGCTTGGCGGTTTTTTCCGTACGTCGCAGGCTCGTGAGATTCATCGATTGCATTTATGACATAAATATGAGACGATTCGGCAATGATGTTGGTCATTTTCAAATTATATCCATCGACCAAATTGATCGTTGGATAAATTCTAACCGCTGCACCATCTGCGAAATCTCCTGTTAATTCGACCCTTCTCCTCTCGCACAATGGGCGGTGGTTAGTTCGCCGAATCGCAGGTTGTTCAACAAATCTATGAATTCAACATCGTTCTACTGTCTCATATTAATGATCAGAAAGAGAAATGCCATAGATGGATTTCTGCTGCACACCATGATGGTTGTTCAATACCAGTTTACTGGCGGAAGCTGCATGATGTCATCAAACGGTAATATATTCACATCACCAAATAACTTGTCATTGTTTTTGAATTCTTGCAGTCTCAGATGTATCATACGCAGATTCTCATAAGAAATCATGGATATCTCATCTATTATCAGCCATTTGATGTAACGCCATTTTCTTCTTTCTTGTTCGAGTCATTGGCCTGTCATCTTCCGGTACGCCATAGTTTTACCCTTTTCAATTGGCAGAGAAAAGACTGAGTGTAAGGTTTTGCCAAATATCTGACGAGCAGCGATACCAGTTAAAGCAGCAACTTCGATAAACTGTAGTTTTGCCAACACATCAACTGTAGGGCCATAACAATGTTTCATGTGTTCAACCAACAGTTTTAAAGTAAACGATTGCCACTGCCCGCACCGCCCGTTATGAACTGCAACATCTGGATTTCATCGTCTCTTATATCTTTTTCGATAGCTGTAGTAACTTCGCTGAACAGCTCTTTTTGTTGCACATTTAGACTTCTTGCACCAGCGACAAATACATCATCAGATATTCCTGCAATTTCATCCTCGGCTAAACAGAAATCATCCGGATCATATATTATTTGTTCATCCGCATGAATCACAGATTTGTCATTGTTTACTTCATTTACAGTTTCACGTACAACGTTAAAAGCTACGGCTTGGGCCAAAGCCTGCTGAATGACCTGTTCTACGTGAGCAAACCCTTCTGTAGTTAAATTTCCAAGTAAAGGCCTCAATTCATGTTGTCATCTAATGAAACAGGTTTCTGCAGACTCGTTCTCCAGTAGAAGTTCATTTTCATTATGAAACGGTATATGACAGACGATTAAACTGTAGAAATACCCCTCTCTGTCACTGTTCAGCGTATAATAGCGAGTGCGTAGCACAGCTGGTTTGCTTCTTATTCGCATGCGTATACGATTCCTCAGAGTTATATACCTCAAACTTTCTTCTTGGACGTTTTCATTCAGTTCGATATTTCCATCATCTTTTGTCCAAACTTTACCCGACACCGATTTGTATCTAACAGCAAATTCAGCCAAGCTCAAATCGTTGAGTTCATCTGATCTCTCGATGTTATTCGAACGATCGAAAATATTATTGAATGTTGAAGCTTCATCACCTTCCAATCGTAAAATTCGAAATCTTTGATCAGGCTTGCAGCTATTTACAAAAACAGCCTTGCGTGAGGACATTTTCAGTGGAAGGTGACAGAGTCTATAAGCGCATTCGGGGGCACTGACTAACTGCAAAGAAAGAATGGCCATTGATACAGACAATAACTGATTCCATATGTTTCCACCTCGTCTTTTAGCCTTTTGTATCAACTTCTTTAACGACATCGCCAGTGTCATTCGGCTCACACTTGCTGGCATTCGCTGTTGCATATTACATGACTTCGTCACGTAATATGCAACAGCGGTGACAGAACCGCACGGTTGTATGTCCATATTTCCCTCCCAGAGAGTCAGAAGATCAAGATTATAATTATTTACAAGAACTTCATCCGCAGTTCTTCGCAAGATAAAAAAACACCCGTTATTTACAAGAGTTTCATCAGGACCCAAACACACTATTTGATCACTGACTGGTCTGGGATATCCGAATCGACAAATACAGTTGTTGCGATCTTTGTAACAAGTAGCAGTGTGCTTGTGCATTTGTACGCTTTCCACTATATGACGTAAAACTGCTTCGTCAGAATCCGATGAACAAGACACAACTTTGTTAATCACTTTCATGCCCTGTCTTGTAGCAAAATCGGGAACATTTTCACACGAGACCAACATATGCAAATGAGGGCTTCCTCTGTTTTGAAACTCTATTCTGTACCAGAAATCTTTTGTAGCACCACCCAAACAATCAGAGTTATTTTTCAAATATCGAATTAGTGCATTGACTCGTACCATAAATTGTCTTGCGACAATTACTTGGTAACGTTGAACCAAAGACAGTCTTTCGGAGAATATCAGGTTTTTTGTTTTGCTCGGATTACGACCAGCAGCAATGCTTCTAGCATATCCAACCAGTTCAAGTCATTGCAAGAGAAAGTTAGAAACCATGTAGGAGCTCCCAGGCTCCTGACCATTGCAATTAATTCCGAACGTCTCCAATACTATTCTCTTACGTTTCGCATAATGAGATGCATGTTATCTATCAAACCCTGGTGATCTTCTTGTCGCATTCTACATGATACGGACACACTAACTTTAACACGAAAGTATTCGACAATAGATAAAGCAAAGAAAATGTAGTCTGTCCATTGGAATCGTCTGTCACTGCCCATGACGCATGCTTGGAAATAATATAAAGAGGTTATGGAAATTTCCCGCTATTCTCCGAACCCATTTTTACCATCAGGAAAAAGAAAATACCAACCCAACTCTTCCATGCGTCGTTCTCTCTTAATATTCAAAGGCGGTGCTGTTTTTCTTCTAACATCGATTAATCTTACTTGGCCATCGTCTAAATTACCATCATCTATAGTAATAACACTTTCGACATTAGGTATTTTATCATCTATCGAGTGATGTTTGTAGTGAAAACAGCTTCGATTTCTGCGTTTTTACTAATAAAATCTGCTGTTCTAATATCTATTTCATTGATATTCTTTTCAATTAAAGGTGGATTTCCATCTTCCGTCAGCCAGGATTCAAATGCAGTATCTCCTTCACGTGGTTGAGTCTCTATATTTTCTTGTGTTATCTCTAACGGAGTCAAGGTATATATATTTACAGTATGTACATTACCAGTTTTCATGGTCAAGTTTCGACGTAAGGTTTCGTATAGATTCCGAATATTTTTAAAACGCATGCAACAAGAGACACCTCTTATTGCTTTGTAGCCTTTGGGTCTTCTCGAATGAGAATCAAACAACCAGAAATAAGTAACATCAGCCTGATTATTACGATATAAAGCAACTGATGTCAAGTTAGCTGTAAATATTCCACAAATATGTTCAGAGAAAAAAATGGTTGAAGCATTTTTCAAGTTTCGGAATCCAGCATCAGTATCATCATTAATTTTATATGGCCGTTCGAAGCAAGTTCATCATAAACATGGATATCAACAATATGATTGTTATATGTCGTATGAGATTGAAGTTCTGTCACCCGTAAATATTCGGTATTTGCTTCCATTGAATTAGGAGCGATCCGCTTCGTTATACATTCTCGATAGAACCTATCTCCTAAAAAGAATACAATAGAAAGAGAAAAGAATATAGTCGATATCACTTGCATATCACTTATTCGGATCGAGTAGACAGAATGCAACGCAAGCAATCGCTACCATTGCTGTACATTGATTTTCACGAGAACTAATATCAAATCTGTTGCTGGCTTAATGGAATGTATCACGTAAAATTGACACGTTCTCCGACAAAATTACATATTTACTATTCGAATCGGGTGGTACTCCTTGAACATCTTTTTCTGTATTCCTAAATACAGGATTATCAATAACTTCTACAAGTTGAGCTACGTCAATATTATCGTGGAAGAATGGAACCACATCATGATACAGAGAATTATTCTTCATTAGCCACTGCAAGGCTACTTTTAATTTAGCTACCTTTAATTGAGACATACGAGCTTCCTCAAAAATACAGAAACTAATATTGAATTGTATCCAATTTAGTCAATTAAAATTAATATAAAAAAAAATAAACCGACTTCGAAAGAAAGGTACTAAAAAGTGTGAAATAATTTTAAGAACGCAATAAAAAGTGTGAAATAATCTCGGAAATAATTTTAAGTGTGAAATCTTCTCGAAGTCGATGCTGAATTCCAAATTGAGATATACGAGCTTCCTGAAAAATACAATACAATTTAGAAATAATATTCAATCTCCTTCACTTAACAAGTATTGGAACACAATACAAATCAACACATAAAATAATATAATTCTAACTGCTGACGCGAGCTCTTATATATGTACATTTCCCGGGACAATCTTAATACGCGAGTGCGCCGCTCAGGTCGTCGCCATCTACCGGTGGTACAAAAACTACGCTATCAGTCGGCGATGCGAAGAAAGATTCCCAATGAAAATGTAGATCTGAATAGATTAAATTGGACACAATTCAATACTAGTTAATTAATAATTAATAATAATAATAAATATTAATAATAATAATAAATATTATTAATAATATTATTAATTAATAATTATTTTTTTTTATTAATTATTATTGACTAAATTGGGCACAATTCAATATTAGTTTCTGTATTTTTGAAGAAGCTCGTATATCTCAATTTGGAATTCGGCGCCGACTTCGAGAAGATTTCACACTTAAAATTATTTCCGAGATTATTTCACACTTTTTATTGCGTTCTTAAAATTATTTCACACTTTTTAGTACCTTTTTTTCGAAATCGGTTCATTTTTTTTCGAAGTCGGTTCATTTAAAAAAAAATTTTTTTTTTTACAAAATTTTATAAATTAATTTTATAATTTAGTTTTCTCTATAATCTTCATACAGAGTGTCTGGTGATCCACGGAAAAATGTTCGTGAGCAGAGCACGTCAAGCTAAATAAAAAAGTTTTGTACTATTTTGCAAAATTCACAATAGTTAACGAGTTATTAATTATAGAAGATCGCCGTATTAGCGCGCACGACAGGATAGAACCATCTCAGCCAGACGCGCGCCCGCATGCGCGAGATCGGCCGCTGTCGCGCCGTTGCGAGGGACGCAAGGAGTTGTTTACAAACGACAATGGCGCGTACCGCTTAGCTCCCAACGGCGCGGTGGCAGCCGGTCTTGCAAGAGCGGACCCGCGCAGCGACGGTGGAGGGGATACGCACACAAACGAGGGCCGTGTACGTGTCGCGCGCTACTTCGGCAAGCGTCGGGCAGTAGAAAGAGATAGATATATATCCTGCTTATGTGTGTGTCCCCTCCACCGCCACTGCATGCTGCAAGAGAGCCAGAACTGTGAACACTGCCGCGCAGTGCTGCAAATTCTGAGATGCGGTACTTCGCAGCAACGCGTAGAGGGGATGAAGGAGCAACAAGGAAGGAGCCGTGTACATATCCACTCGACTCTTCGGCTAGCGTCGAGTAGTAGAAGAGCACGGACAATCTGTCGTTCTTTCTTCGCAAACTATAGCTATAGCTACATTGCCAGCGCAATTCTGCCGCGCACGTTAATACGGCGATCTTCTATAATTAATAACTCATTAACTATTGCGAATTTTGCGAAATTGTACGAGACATTTTTACTCAGCTTGATGTGCTCTATCCGGTCAAGAAAATTTTCCCGTAGATCATTAGATCCTGTATATTTAATACATAATATCTATGTATGTAATAATATAACCTAGTAATGATATAAGGGTTTAAAAAATATAATATGCTTAAAAATAAATGTAACATATAACAACAATATAATAACAATAAAAATATACATTTAGCATATGTATGCGCGCGTATATATATATATATATATATATATATATATATGTATGTGCGTACGTATATATGTATATATCTTCACATTTATTTATTTATTTATATACATATACATTTGAACTGCACAACGAAAGATCTTTTGACTAACTTAATTCGTGAAACTCAAGATTAACTTAATTATATCAGTTTCCGTCCTTCTAAAAATTAAATTTTTTATTTTTTCTAAATATAGATTTAGTATGATTTGAGAAGAATTAACGTCTATTAAGCTAGCCAATGCAGTACAATCAGATAAAACATAAACATTTAGTGCTTTTTTTATGTTAACTTATTGCTTTATTCGCGATTTAGTTGCTCAAGCCGATTCAATAAAAACAGTGATTGTTCTAACTTAAATTATAGTTAGCACCGGAAAAAAAATAAAAAAAAAACAAATGCATATTTCTTTAAAGCTATTTTGTTGCTAATTAGTTGTTCCATTTCCAAGATAATCGCATTATTTTTAATTTAAAAAAAACTTTTAATTACGCTGAAGTAAGAAACACAATATAATTAAATAATAATTTTATTACATATTTTGTTGTATTATGTTTGGCTGATTTCGTTGCTTAATATTCTAATTAGTAGTCCGCGCACAACGTTTTAAATTTGTCAATTTACCAAATATCTCGATGGATAATCTTTCTGATTTTGATGATTTTGATGAATTACATCTATTTACAATGATGAATTACGACGTAATCTATCGAGATATTCGGTAAATTAGCAAATTTAAAGTGTTGAGCAGACGCGGAGTAGCCGAAGGTGGTTTTAGACGGTTAGGAGCAAAGCAACAAAATCATGTTTAATTGGAATGTTAGGCAACAAAATCAGCCAGACATAATACGACAAAATATGTAATAAAATTATTATTTAATCATGTTGTGTTTTTTTATAGTTCAGCGTAATTAAAAGTTTTTTTTTAAATTAAGAATAGTGCAACCATCTTGGAAATGGAACAACTAATTAACAACAAAATAACTTTAAAGAAATATATATTTGTTTTTATCTTAATTTTTTTCCGATGGCTGTGCTAACTATAATTTAAGTTAGCACAGCCACTGCTTTTAATGAATCGGCTTGAGCAACAAAATCGCAAATAAAGCAACAAGTTAGCATCAAAAAACCATTAAATATTTGTTTCTGTTTTATCCGATTGTGCCGCATTGGCTGTGCCAGCTTAATAGACGTGAAGAATTATGTTCTCCGATTTTCAATATTTATTATTGATCATAATATTTTAACAATAAATTAGTGCTAACGTTTTATCATAAGAAAAGTCAAATATCAATCAACGACAATATTAATTCTAAAAACGTTCATGGTGTTATAAAAATTCCCAACAGATATTTCCGCGCAAAAGAATGAACAATAAAAATGCATTTTTATCGATACATTAAGATAAAAGAAAAAATAAAGAACAGCAAGACAAAATTAGAAAACACGTGTACATATATGTTTTATATATACAGGGTATTCCATTTTAAATAATGCATTAAGATTTCTTGAAAACTAGATACGGAAAAATATTTCAAAAAAAGTTGTATGGTTCGAAGGGAGACATAAGAAGGCACCATTGATTTGACCTTGGATAGCATTGTTAAGATCAGGTAAAGGTCACATCGATTTTTTTTAATGGAACACTATATTTTTGATTTCAGAATCTAATAGCTGCTAGCAAGAGCTTTTTAAAACACTCTAACGAAGTTCGTTTCGTTTTCATTAAGTACTTTCCGAGTTATGAGACTCGAAAGTTACAGCATTACAGTCTTCAGCATTAGCATTGAAACCCTAAATTTATTAACGTGCTATTTCCAGATTGTTCTCGAGCGGCGCGCTGGTCACACTATCTACCACTCCCCGCGGGTTGAGCGTCGAATTATCAAATAGGCGTACACTTGCCAGTAGAAAGTTGGGCGAACGTGCGTATTGGGCAATCTTTAGAAATTAATATCTTGTTGACTATTGCGAAAGTTAAAAAAATATTAGAGGACTTTCCGTCTCAGTTTAGTCCGCTCTAACTGCTCATGAAAATTGTCAACAAAATTATCAAACACCCTGTGTATATATATATATATATATATATATATATATTAGAAATATTTAATGACATTTTCTATAATAAGCTGACCAGAAATGCATCTTTGACATCAAAATTTTCATCTCGAAATTGACGAAAACAATTCGCTGGTGTTTGTTTAGTTAAAGCATTTTCTCCATAAATTTTTTTCTTTGACTTGTGTTTTTCCCTTTTTAAAAAAGTAAAATGTGTCAAAAATGTTCCTGATTTTCACATTTTCAAATTTGACTGCACCAATATCGTTTAAATTTATTTTAAAATATTTTATAAAATGACACCTTTCCAACAATATGTAACACTAATAACGTCATAAAAAATCGATCATTTTCATCTATCAGCAATTTGTAAAAAAACTTTTTCCTTAACCCAATATATGCGTGTAATATAATATATAATATAATATATATATAATATAATTATTTATAACATAGTTTAATTAACATGATAGAAAAAAAGCATATAAGAACCAATGCAGTTAACGATACGAATTATTGTGTATATTTATAATAATTAATATATACATTGAAATAATTGCAATCGCGATCGATATGGATTCTTTTCAAAAAGTGTTAACATTAGAATATAAGAAGTGATTACAAAGTTACAAAGTTAAGAACCATAAAATTTTCTATCCATGTCCAATAAGGATTGAATTGTTAAAATAAATAAAGTTGTCATTAAAACGTGAAAAGTCTGTTTATTAAGAATTCGTAAAAGTTAATTGTAAATATTAAATAGAAAAATCTGTAATATAAATGTAATGTAAAATATTTAATTTAAATTATAACAATGAAACTGAATTCAGGTCAGTAATTAAAATAAACTGAAAGGTATAAGGAAAAGTAAAAATTACAAAATATAAATTACAATTACAAAGTATAAATTACAAATTTACACAAAAAGACAAAATTTAGATCTCGGATAAGGTAATAATGAATCTCATGTTTATAGATAGAAAGTTAATAACAATCACTTCCATGTTATCTAAAGAATTAATTATAAACAACCTTCTCTCTTCTGAAGCATATCAAGCATAACAATGCTGAGATGAGCTTTTTCATCCAGAATTATTTCCTAAAATTGTACAAGAATTTTATACGGTAATAATGTATTAAATCAAATTTTTATTCATTTGGTTTCTGTGTTCCGAAATTACTCTCAAATAATCTGCAAGTCCGTCCTACATAAGGTGTCTCAGAATTTTAATAATAATTTCTGTAAACAATATTTGTGCGTGCGTGCATGCGTGCGTGCGTACGTGCGTGCGTGCGTGCGTGCGTGTGATACTTATAGAATTGTGTCTTTTTGTGTTTTCACAAATCTAAGTTTGTTCAAACTTTTAAAAAAGAAATTGAGAATACGTCTATTAAATTGTATAAATTTATTTGCAATATTCGGAATGTAAAGAATAGTGAGATATATTTTATCTGTATCCTCAAGAGGTACATTGAAAAGTTCATCATCTTGTGTTAGGCGTGGATGGGGCAAATAAACCAATTAACACACTTAGTCGAGAAATAATCTTGAACATACTGATTTATTTAATACAGAAATATGTAACAACGCGATCGTGACTCAACTTTCCCAGAGAGATGTCAGGATTAGATTTTTAACATAACAGTAGTGACGCCCTCTCGTAACTTCTCTCTCGAATCAGTTCATCGGTAATCCAGAACATTATCATCCTGTCTCAACTGCTCCTACAATATACACTGTTCAAACAAATTAAACATAACTATATCGATAAAAGCAATGTCCTACAATCCGCGTCCTTGGTTTTATCGATCCTTGACTCTCATAAACATCCTGGTATGCTTCAACAGAGTTGGTGCACTCAAAGGTTTTGTCAGACAATCCGCCGTCATATCAGTGTTTGAGACATGACTTACATGAATACGTTCTCCTTTAACAGCTTCTCGAATAAAGTGACACTTTCTGTTCATTAGTTTAGATTTCGTCTTGAAATTTCTGCCGTTTGCCAATCTGACAGCATTCAGATTGTCGTACTTCACCTCTCTTGTCATCTTCTCTGACAATCCAATTTCACGTAGTAATCTGGAAATCCACACTATCTCCTTCACATCCTCCAGAATCGCTTCTAGCTCGCTTTCTGTCAAAGATAATGCTATCATTGATTGCTTCTTACTTCTCCAGTGAATCAGATCTCCATTTCTGTATATTAGTATCTCAGTAAATGATTTTGCATCCTGTGTTCTATACCACGATGCATCCGCTTCACATTCAATTCGATTGGTCTGGTTTTTCCTTCCAAACTCTAAGCAATAATCAATCGTTCCTTTCAAATATCGCAAGATTCTTTTCAGTGCTGACATATGCATAACCCTTGGATCACTGTTGAATTGCGACAGACAACTCAGTGCAAAAGATAGATCTGGCCTAGTGTGCACGCTCAAATATATAAGTCGTCCTATTAACTCTTGATAAATTCTAGCATCGATACGTTCACTTCTTTCACATGCTTCCATCTTGATATTCACATCTATCGGTGTCACAGCGTTACATTCTTCCATTCCATATATTCTAAACAGTTTCTTGATGTACTCCTTCTGATGCACGTATAATTTTCCATCTTCTTGGATCACTTGCATGTCCAGTACTGTCTCAGCTTCTCCCAAATCCTTCAGATCTATGAGCTGTTTTATTTTTTCTATATATCCTTTCTCAAATTCATTATCGCTTGATACTGTAATATCATCCACGTGTACTCCGCAATATAAAAATTTATTCTTCTCTTTTGCATAAAACAGGCATGGGTCTTCTTTCGACTGTTTCAACCCACATTTTATTAATCCTTCAGTTAGACACTCATTTCAGCACTTGCCGGCCTGTTTAAGACCATATATGCTTCTTTTCAATTTGCATGTTTCTTCCTGATTTCCTCGAAGTCCCTCCGGTATTTCCATAAAAATTTCTTCTTTCAGCTTCCCATGCAAAAACGCTGTTTTCACGTCATAGATCCTCATTTTTCTGTTTTCCTGCGCGCTTGCTGAAAAGCAACCTTATGGTTTCTGTTCGGACTACAGGTGCAAAGGTTTCCCTATAATCTTCTCCAGGGCGTTGTTTACATCCCAACGCAACTAATTTAGCTTTGTACCTTCTCTGTTTTGTGCCCGGATCTTCCCTTATGTTGAATATCCATTTACATTTAATTATCCTCTTATTTTTAGGATGTGGCACGATGTCCCACACTTCATGTTCTTCCATTGATTTTAGTTCTTCATTCATGGCCTGTCTCCAACATTCCCAGTCATTCGATTCTTTTGCTTCTCTTATCGTTTTGGGGATTCCTTCGTCTTTAACCAACATTGCTAAGTGTTGATTTTTTATTCTTTCTGATCTTCTAATGTTCTGCTTTTTTTGCTGTTTCTCTTTTTCTTCTCGCATTAGCTGTTTCCGTACTTCCATTACAGATTCTGTGGTCCCTCTTGGCCTTCCTCTCTTTTTAGCATCTTCTGGTTGTACTGGAATATCCTCGACCTCTGTTATATCATTCTCATTATCATCATTTGTCTCTTCTTCATCTATTTCTTCCATAACTGCGTCTTCATAATTGCTATTTTCATCTTCAGTTCTTCCATCTTCCTCATCATCTTCACCTTCCTCTTGTTCTTCTCTCCCCCTTTTTTCATCCTCTGTCTCTAATCCTATGATTATCAATTCTTCTTTTTTGGCCTCTTGATCTTCTTTTTTCTCGATACTTAGCAGTTCACGTCCATTTCTATTTTCATCAAATTTTATAGTTTCGCAGTCCGCCTTTATTTTTCCTGTTATATTCTGTATGTATTGTTCGTCGCATATTCCACGAATATTCCTTTAGTAATTTTTGTATCAAATTTCTTTCTTCGCTTTTCTTTATCTAATAAATATGCAATACAGCCAAATCCTCTTAGGTATCCCACATTCGGTTTTCTGTTATTCCATTTTTCATATAGAGTCTTTCGATATATCATCGATTTGTTTCTATTTATGATGTGTACGGCCGTACACACCGCTTCAGCCCAAAAATCCAATGGCATCTTCGAATCTGCTAACATTGTCCTCGTCATCTTGATGATGGACCTGTTTGCTCTCTCTACCACTCCGTTGCATTGTGGTGTTCTTGTTGAACTAAATTCATGCTTAATTCCTTTTCCCGCAAGCTAGTTCTGCAAATCGTTTTGTATAAATTCTCCTCCGTTATCCGATTTTATTGCCTTTAATTTCAGTTCGGATTGATTCTCTTTTAGCACAATCAGATTTTTTTATTTTTCAGCTGTATCTCGTTTCTCCCTCAACAATTCAACAAATATTACTCTCGAGTAATCAACTACAATCGTGAATATGTACCTTTTTCCTCCTCGTGATGTCGGTGTTATAAGTCCAATCAAATTCACATACCATAACACTAGGATTCAAGTAGTCTTTCTACCTGCAGCCTTGCGATGAGATTTTCTGCACATCTTTCCTTCTACGCACGGCTCACACTGTCTCTTCTCTTTGTTCGCTTGGGTCATTCCTATTATAAGATCTTCCTTTTTCATTTCCTCAACGATCCTTTTGTTCGCGTGTCCAAATCTCTTGTGCCAAATATCAATGTCTTTCGTTGCGGCTGCTGTTTCATTTCTCACAATCGATGACTTCACAGTAGTATGCATTTTGCTGCCGTACTGCTGTCATTTTTATTTCTTTGTTTCTGTAAATGATAGCTCCATGTTTATCAAATTTTTCACTGTACCCATGATCAGTTATCTTCGTCACCGATAACAAATTTGTGTTAATCTCCGGTACATATAATACATTTCTTAGTCGTACTCTTTTTTCACTAGATTGTATCATCACTGGTATCTCACCTCGGCCCTGTGAAATTAGTTTCTTCCCTTCTTTGTCCGCTGGGCAAATATCTCTTTCTTCTTTTACAAAATTTTCAAATATGAACTTGCTGTTCGTCATATGACTTGTCGCGCCTGAATCTAATAGCCATACTTGATCTTGAGAATCATCATGCACTGTCTTGATTCCTTTTTTATCACTTTGTATTATACTTGCATGCATTGTATCTCTTACTAATAACACTGCTTCATCTGAGGTTTTTAATGTCATAGTCATAATGTGTTAATCTCATTACTTCCATAATCTCGTCTTTTTCCTTTGTCTCTCGAAGTTCTCTTAAATCCTCTTCCTTGCAATGAACCCCTTTTTGGTTCGTTGCAATTAGCTGCTATATGATTGAATCCTTGACAATTGAAGCATTTTTGTTTATTGTGACATTCACTTGACATGTGACCCTTCAATCCGCAGTTGTAGCATACTACATTATTTCTTGATTTCTTTCTCGCCTTTCTTATATACTCCCCGAGCAGCACATATTAGTTGATTAACGGTTGGTTTTAAATCGGAAATATCGGCAGTTGGGAAAACAATGTTGGATCGACATTATTAGAATGCTACGATCCGACGAATCGTTAGACAGGCTATTTATTTATTTATTTTATAAGAATTAAAAGGATTGCTGTGCTTCCTCGTATATTTTAAACTAATTTGAAATAACCAGCAGTATTTTTCCCTATTTAAGTGTATACATTATTGATCGATTAACGACATAATACCAACCATTTGTTGAACGATGTTTAGCCGAAGTGGACCAACCAATAATTTTTTTCAAAGTAATATTAAACATGATCTCATTATCATAATAAGGGTACAATATCAAAGGAAAAATTATTTAAGAAACTTTATTAATACGTTATTTTTCAATTTGTATTTTTCAAACTGTAGTAATTATTTTTTATTTCAACGTGAATTAAAATGAACAATGGAAAGCCTCTAGGCCGCTCTAGGCTTCTGTGATTGATGGTGTCCAATCGAGACATGGTCCATCAGGATACTCCCAAATTAATTTTAGCTAAAAATTATACATGTATTGTAAAGTTCTATACACAATGGAAAAAATATTAGGAACGTGAATAAATATTAAATATTTATACCTTGTCTATAATTACAAACTCGTTTAGAATCACAATAACTAATAATTGACGCTTCTGATTTACTGTCGCGACAACCGCTTCCACGATTCTAAATAAGTTTGCAATCGTATTATGGACGAATATAATATTTATTTCTGTTCCTAATATTTCCTCCATTGTGCGCAAGGCCTTGCAATCAATATTAGTTCATTATCACTTGGCAACATTGGGCCAGAATTTAGACAGTCAAAATATGCCCGATATTGGATCAATGTTTTTATGCGATTGAATCATTTTTCAGTTGTTGGTATAATGTTGGCTAAATATAAAATCCAACATTTCACCAACCATTGGCCATCGGTAAATCAGCGTGACGCCGCCAATATCGGTTCATTGTCATTTCAAAACGTTGAGCTGATATAAGATCATTGGATAATCGACATAGACCCAATATAAGACCAATGTTTTTGTGCTATTCGGGATACGATACGCATTAAAAGGAAGAACTGAGAAGAAACAAGCGGAACGAGGAACAAATTTCAAAAGATGACCCGAGTAGCACAAAAACATTGGTCTTATATTGAGTCTATGTCAATTACCCAATAGTCTTATATCGGCCCGACGTTTTGAAACGACAATGGACCAATATTGGCGGCGTCACGCTGGTTTATCGTTGGCCAATGGTTGGTGAAATGTTGGATTTTACATTTAACCAACAGTATACCAACAACTGAAAAATGATCCAATCGCATAAAAACATTGATTTAATATTGGGCATATGTTGAATATCTAAATTATAAATATTGGCCCAATGTTGCCAAATGATAATGAACTAACATTGATTGCAAAGCCTTGCGCACAATGGAAGAAATATTAGAAACAAAAACAAATATTAAATATTATATTAGTCCATATGATTACAAACTTACTTAGAATCGTAGAAGCGGTTATCGCGACAGTAAAACAGAAGTGTCAATTATTAGTTCTTATGACTCTTAATGAGTTTGTAATTATAGACGAGGTATAAATATTTAATATTTACTCACGTTCCTAATATTTTTTCCATTGTACGTAGAACTTTACAATACACGCATAATTTTTAGCTAATATTAATTTTGGAGTATCCCGATTGACTATATCTCACGCTTGGATACCACCAATCACAGCGGCCGGTGCCTAGAAGCTTTTATTTCCATTGTTCATTTTAATTCACTTTGAAATAAAAAATAATACTACGATAAATTGAAAAATAACGTATCAAGGAAATTTCTTAAATGATTTTTCCTTTGATATTGTAGCCTTATACGATAATAAGATTTTATTTAATATTACTTTGAGAAATATTATGGTTAGTCCAACTTCGGCTAAACATCGTTCWACAAATGGTTGGTATTATGTCGTTAATCGATTAATAATATATACACTTAAATAGTTAAAAATACTGCTGGTTATCAAAATAGTTTAAAATATACAAGGAAGCACAGCAATCTCTTTAATTCTTATAACATTAAGAAATAAGCCTGTCTAACGATTCATCGGATCGTTGTATTTTAATAATGTCGATCCAACATTGTTTTCTCAACTGCCGATGCTTCCGATTTAAAACCAACCGTTGGTTAACTAATGTGTTGCTCGGGTAAGGTAACTGTTAGACACTATTAATTCTGATATTTTCTACGAGTATAATAATTATTAGTAATTCCATTTTAATATTTGACTCCACAACTTTTTAATATCTCATTGGATGCTTCAGCTTATTCTGCGACTCAACTGGATTCTCGCTTCTGATCGACGAATTGATTACATACAAATTTTTGCATCGTTGATATGATTCGGTTATATTAATTGACTCGGTGACATCTGCAAAATTTTATTAATTTATTACATTTGTGTCTAGTAACGACATGCTAGCTTCTTATTGTACTTTTATTTCTACATCATTTTTAACACTTATCATTATTGTTACAAATGTGGTCCGTTTTTTATTGATATTTTAAAATTTTTTAAATCTAAATTTAATATACCTTTTATTTTATGTTGCTATTACTATTAAGATACTGAAGACTAAGTACAATCGAAACGCTTTTTTATGATTCTAAATATTATTTGAGAATAAGTTACATTATTTCTTTAATTTTTTGACATGTATTATTGCTCAATATTGCTTTTTTTGGCTGTTCTTACATATATTTGTTAATTTTTTAAATAAAAAATAATTACATATCTAGTAAATTAAATTTAAAAACAAAAAATAAAAACTAGTAATAAGATATTAATAAAAAAATTATATATTTACATTTTACGCTGTAATTAATTTTAAATTTCGTACACTGCACGAAAAAAAGAATTAATAATTGTAGCTTGTCTACATTCAAAATTCAAATTGGTTGACGGGAAACAAGAAAAATATTGCTGCAAACTATTTGGAAGACTTATTGGAAATTAAATTAAGCGAAAATTCTCCAAATGATAAGCAACAAGTTGTTGATCTTGAAGATGATTTTTTTTAATTTTCATAAAAAAATACTTCCTAAAAAAGAATCGCAAAAATTTCTAAAATCAAACAAATATAATATTGAAATGTTAAACAACTATTTAAGGCTTAAGAAAATCTTTATTAAATACAACATATTATTTCAAGTGGTGCATCAGTAAAACGTTATTGAAACCCATGGCATACAAAAACATAAGGCAGTAAGACGGAAACAATAAATTGATCAATCACAATAGAGAATATAATATAATTCTCAACTGTGATTGGTCGATTTACTTACGTCTTCTAGCCCTACGCTTTTGTATGTGTCATTTTAGCTATGGAGATTTCATTGTCATAAAAAGATCATGACACAATGAATAACAGCTTCTTTTAAAAGTAAACAAAAATGTTAAATAAAATGTAAGTTTTTCCCTATTATTTTTGCTTAAAACAGTACTTAGCAAAAGCTTAGAATTTCATATATCCACAATGTAGCATATTATATGTTTATTATTACATTTAATATTGATTATCAAATAACATAATTTTAAAATATAATTAAACTTATATTTGTATTTTAGAAAGTAACGAAAAGGTAATGAAGTACTTTTCAAGTAACGGTAACGATAACGCGTTACTTTTTAAAATCAATAACGAGTAACGGTAACGAGTTACTTTTTAGAAAAAGTAATGCTTTTTGTAGTAATTATTTTTTTGAGGTAACGTTCCCACAGATATTAATTATAAAAGATCATCGAATGAGAGAGTATTTGCCTGGCACTGTCAAATGCAAAGCGGCGAATTGCGACCGCCCAACAGCCGCAATTGCTTGGTGCGCGGTGCACGGCGAGCGGGGAGTTGTTTACTACAAGCGACTACTTATTATGGCAGTTTTTTACACAGTATAAAACCGGCATATTTTCTGAAAAGTGAGACGTATGATTACACGATGGATCAAGGATGCGATCTGGGACAGTCATGCACACTATTTTATTTAACAAAAAATAGCGGAAATTATCCTCATCGCTGACACACTCTTCAGCTAGGAGCTAGCGGTCTAGTAGTATATAGAAATCTATGTACGCATGCGTACATGCATGAACAGCAAGCGGCATGTGATACAGAATCTTCAAAAAATAATACTCGTCAACAATGAAAACGTATCCTGTATCAAAATAGCCAATTCCTATTGATTTTGTGGTAACAATATTGTGATAACAATCAAAATTAAATCTTAGCTCTAGTTTCCATGATACGCTAATTATCATCTACCTCACTAATTAAGCATCAAAGATTTGATTGATATAAAATAAAATACAATATAATACACGAAAAATATTTTAATATTGCATTATACAAAAAGTGTTTTTTTTATACACACTAGACATTATAGACGCGCGCTCCGCGCGCGCTATGTAGTTTCTTTTAATTATACTTGAATAAATGTAATTTATATTACACTGTTACTATTACACTATTAACCCTTCGGTACACAACTGTCAAAATATGCAATGACAGTCGCTCACGAAGCAAGCGCAGCTAGAGAACCAATTGGCATCGCGAAAAAGTAGCAACAACTTCGATATATGCGAGTAATCGATTTAACATGCCTTTTTTAGAAAGGATAATAATATTATGTAAGTATAAAAGCACTTACTTTTCACATAATGCATTATCAGGATATAAAATGTCTTACCATGTATTACCGAGAGAAAGAGCTATTTTGAAATTGCTATATTTTGAAAATAAAAAATCATACTGAAACGAAATGCATTTTAAAGTTAAAAGTTAATACTTTTGCGTGGCGTTAATGAAATTTAGAAAAAAAAGCCCCCGATGTTATAAATATCTCTAAAATCTTCATTTTTTACCTTTTCAATGCTATTTTTCTTAAAATTATGATGTAACCAAATTTAGACGACGGTTTCGTGTTCAGCAGGCAAAATTATATCGGAAATGAGTATTTATAGTCGTATCGAAAAATTATATTGGACATTAATATCACTTATTTTTCACATTAAACTCAGATTTTTGTCTTGCAAATAGTGTATTATGAAAATTTGAGTTAAGATTCAATTTTTATTGACATATTTATTATCAGCAAAATTAATAAAAATTGGCTGTTTTGGTACAGGATATGTTTTCATTGTTGACCAGTGTCATTTTTCAGAGTGCGATTCTGTATCATATGCCACTTTACTATTCATGCATATACGCGCCGCGCGTCAGACGATCATCAATTGCTGGGCGGTCGCATTTCGCCGCTTGCATTTGGCGATGTACCAAGCGGATACGCTCTCATTTGGCGATTTTTAGCAATTAATATTTCCGTAATTATTGCGAAAATTGCAAAATGGAGAATTTTTCGATTCAGTTCGTTCTACCTATCTATGAACGGTGTTATAGTAATACACTTAATATTAAATACCTCTTTTATATATATATATATATATATATATAAGAGCATAACAGTTAAAAAATGTAATTTTACATATGATTTCTAGAAATGAAGCATTTATAATTTTATATATATATATATATATATGCGCGCGCGCGCGCGCGCGTGTGTGTGTGTGTGTGTGTGTGTGTGTGTATAAAATTATAAATGCTTCATTTCTAGAAATCATATGTAGAATTATATTTTTTATCTGTAATTTTCTGTTATGCTAAAAGACTAACATATTGCTAGTAAAAAAACATATGAACTTTGCTTAAGATATATGTGACAAAGAAATGAAATCAATCATTTTATATTTTTTTATTTAATAATTAAAGATAATAAATAAGGCCGAGCTGGTTTTTTTATTCACAATGCTTTTTTATTAACAAATAACTAATTGTTAATTGAATAACATTTGAAAAAAAGTTAATTGAATATTGGCATTGGAATTAGTAATAGCACATTAGTAATTAGCATAATGGAAAACTTGTACTTAAAAAATACAATTGTATACATATATGTATACAGAAATAAACATTTATAATTCTATATACAATACATATGTATATTTTTAGCTGTTTCTAGCACGCTAGAACTAGTATGTTAATTGCTAATAAAAAAGCATCGTATAAATTTTATTACCATTGATATTATATGTCTACATATTATTTATATATATTGTATATAAGGTCTTCAAAAAGTCTGGAAACGTTAAAATATTCCGAAAACGAACAATTTTAGCAAAAAATATGTAAATACCAAAGTTGTAGGTCTTGAAAATTGTATCTAACTAATGATAAGAGATTGACTTTGAGTGAAGTCTGCAAAGTCATATGAAAGTCAAGTTTTTTTAAATAAGATTCCTATTTTTTTATTGTATATTCTTATAGCTTATTTCAAGAGCTTTCCAAACACTGTAATAAAGTATTGTTTTCGTTAAATAAATCTCAAGTTATAAGGCTTGAAAGTTACATTACCGCCAGCATTAGCATTACTTAAGACGGTCGGATTTGCACCTCTTGTGTGAGCAGGTGTGTGTACGTACGTGTATGCGTGCATGCGTGCGTGTATGTGTGTGTGTGTGTGTG
>JANQDE010000114.1:380787-408121 GCA_037157785.1 Cephalotes varians | reverse complement strand
GAGTGTGTGAGACATATCTTTTAAGATATTGGTTTCCATTTTTTCAATTAATCAAATGTTCAAAGTGTCTTCATTCTATCATTTGACAATAAGCTAAACGTTTATAGAAATTATTCATCACATTGCTTATTTGTTTTAAAATGTCAGAGATACTCCGCGCATTATTCGATTCCTAAGATCTTCCAAATTATGTGTTTTGCATAAACCTTATTTTTGAGATGTCCCCAAAGATAATAATCAAAAAGAGACAAACTAGGTGATCTAACAGGCAACACCTCTCCTATCCATCGATCAGAAAAAGAAAAAATTCTATTTTATCTTACTCTTACTAAGTAATTAGGTAGAACAAGTGCCACTGAGTGCCTGCTATATCATCTGATTTGTCTCCTCTTAGATTTATGTGATAAAACCACATAATTTGAAAGATCTGAGAAATCGAATAATGCACGAAGCATTTCTGATCATTTTAGAACAAATAAGCAATGTGATGAATAATTTCTATGAACGTTTAGCTCTTTGTAGAAGGAAGACACTTTAAACATTTGATCAATTGAAAAAATGGAAATATCTTAAAAGGTATGTCACCCATACACACGCACGTATGCGCGCGCGCGCGCGCGCGCACACACACACACACACACACACACAAAAGAGGTGCGAATCTGACCGTGCACTTCCACGCGGTGCACTTTAAGAAATGCTGCCGGTGATGTAACTTTCAAGCTTCATAATTCGAGATTTATTTAACGAAAAAATATTTTATTATAGTGTTTGGAAAGCTCTTGAAATAAGTAATAAAAATATGCAATAAGAAAAGAGGGGTTCTATTTAAAAAATTCAATTTGACTTTCACATGATCTTACAGACTCTACCCAAAGTCAACCTCTTATCATCAATTACAATTTTACTAGGAACAATTTTTAAGTCCTACAACTTTGCTTCTTACATATTTTTAGCTAGAGTTGATCGTTTTTAGATGTTTTAGCGTTTCCGGACTTTTTGAAAACCGTATATATTAATTGGGAAATATACTGGATGGCTCACATTAATCCATTCAGAATATCTTGAAAATTGAGGTCGATAAATAAAAATATTACAAAACAAAAAAATTGAGTTTAATGAAGACATAAAACGGTGTAAACAATTTGCTTTTGATCGAATAATCATTTGAAGATGACGCGAAGGTCATTTTCAATTTTTTAAATTGGGACCTCTTATATTTTATTGCATATTCTAATAGCTTACGTCGAGAGCTTTTCAAAACATTATAATAAAGTATTTTTTTATTCAGAATTTATCAAAATATTTTAAATTTTCATGACACTTTTAACTGATTCCCCTTGCCTCTCACGTTCAGGATGCTTGATTAACGTGAGTGCTAATGCCTTTCACGTTTGGGGTGTTTGATTAGCGTGAATCCTCTTGCCTATCACTTCAGAGTGCTTGATTAATATGAATCTCCTTGCCTCTCATATACGGGATGTTTCATTGACGGCAATCGCATCTCCTGTCAAAAATTCTATTGAAGGAACTATTCAAAATCATCTCCGTTGGCTCGAATACATAATACTAACTTATTTTCGAAATGTCCGTTTTGAGAAAGACATCTCGCGGTATGTTCCTGCAAGCTACTCATATTCTTTCCATCATATCTTCTCTAGTTGTAGACGCATGTTCATAGACCACATTTTTGTACGGTATACCTCTTAATATAATTCCATAAAAAAATCAGAAATCAAATCAGGAGATTATAAGACCATGCGACGGGTTCATATTCTTCGACCCTGCTATTGTATTCCTGATTCAGATAAGCTCTCACTATTGCCGCATAATGAAATATTGTCCCGTCCAGTATATCCACATTTTCTATCGTGGAGATCAATGTTTTTAAGTAATTGTGGTAAACGATCCCTGAGAAGTTCCATGAAATTCTCTTTATTGACATTTCCGTCAAAAAAATAAGGATCAATTAAGTAACCATTTACAATTCCACACCAAACATTTACACTCCAGCGATACTGATTATCTACTTGTCTATATGCCAATGTGAATTAACATCTGATCATGTATAATAATGACAATTATATCTATTCAATTCATCATTATTTTTGAATGTCAACTCATCAGAGAACATAACATGATAGAAGAAATTTGAGTCAGCTGTGATTATCTGTTGTGTCCAATGACAAAATCGTACACGCAACTGCATATCTTCTTGAGTTTTTTGTGTTAGTGTGACATAGTAGGAATGATAGTTTATTTTGTTCAAAATTCTCAAGATTGTTGTTCTCGGAATACCAATTTCTAGCCGATTAAGATAGATTAAGATGGCTGGTTGTCAAGATAACGAGCACACGTGCATCGTCTTCATTATATTCACGATGTGCTCTTTAATGCCAAAACGGCCTTACTGAGAAATATATTATTTCCTTTTGTATTTGAAAAAGAACTCAAAAATTGATGACATAAAAGCGAAATTTTTATCCAACTTAGGAATGTTTTTATATGCGAAATATCTGGAACGGAAGAAGAATACGTTTCGTAATTCAAAGATTTAAAGTGATTATTTTCGGATTTTCTGTACTATCTTTGTTTAATGGTAAAAAATATCAAATTGAGAGAAGAAATATTATCCAACATAATTGATTCAACAATTTTTCTTGAAATTCTAAATTTAACAGTATTAAGACTCTATCAGATCCATAATTATATTTATATTACTTTCAATTATATTACTTTTTCATGATTTAAAGGAGGATATGAAGAACGAAAGTTGAAGTCGCGCGAATGGATTTGATACTACGTGAATTAATTATATCAATCGTTAGGATCGCAAAGAAAATTCGTTTACTAATACATAGCTTCTTTACTCGATTCATAATACAAAACCGAATTGAGCTCATGTTCATGTCATTATCGTAAAAACAGAAGAAAAAATTCCGCAAATTTTTTATCTATCTGTTAAGACAAGTCGCGCTTTTATATGCATGCAAGCTTAAAACCGCGCAATTTTCAAACAAAGATTTACATACATATAGTTGTCTTAAGAGGAATTAACAGTTGAAGCGCCAACAATCAGCAGTTGAAAAAACATCTTTATTTAAATTTAGAAAGTTTTGTATTCCCACTAATTTTAATAAATTGAAGTCTAGGATGGRAGGAATTAAAAACTTCAAGCAGTTTATCCTGATAGATAATAAAAGTAAAGGCTACATCATCAATTTTTGATAAAAGCAAAGAATAATTTTATTGAAGAGAAGAGTTTGAGTTTTTAGATCTATCAACACAACTAAAATTATAGCGGAGAGGAGAGGGTCCATTAGAGTTCCAAATGTTTGTTTATAATAATTCTCAACATGAAAAAGGTAAAATTTAAAATTAATTTAACTGCATTCAAAATTCAAATTTTCGAACATATATGTGTTCTCACGCGCGCGCGCGCGGATGTTTTGTGTGTGTGTGTGTGTGTGTGTGTGTGTGTGTGTGCGCGCGCGCGTGCGTGCGTGTGTGTGTGTGTGTGTGTGTAAAATGGTGTGGGTATTACAATGGTACGGAGATCATCGGATAGGATCTTGCGGAAAAGTGATTCTAATTTACGTTCTGCTTAGTATTTACAATCGATATAACGTATGTATTAAATTACGTATTTAATTTTTTTAATATGTTTAAAAAATAAACAATTGTGTATGTGTATAAGGGCGGAGCGAAAGGAAATATTGAAGAAAATATTTTATTTATTAACTTCATTTATAGTAACTGTGGAGGGGGGGAGAGATTCCAAAAAAACAGTATAGGAATTAAATACGGGATATTGGAATGGTGAAGGAAAATGGGAATGTGGTATTTTCAGGTTACCCGGAATGGCGACTCGGATCTCGCAAGAATCTCATGGGACTCAATCATGAAGGAGCCGGGGGAAAGAAGATCGATGTATTGAGGAAATTGGGAAATTAGGGTAGGTGGTGATGGGGGATCATAGTATAGAACCAGAAAGGAGGGAGATAGACTTCCTTGAAACTCCATATTCGAAATCGTGGAATTTGCCAGGGAAGCTAATTTTTCAGAACAGAGGAATATAATGGGGGTGAGAGCGAAGAAGTAGAAGACGAATCGGGGAATATATTCTCCGTGCGTATGAATTCATCACTTATGAAGAAGAATCCGGACGAGGAGGAGTGGATAGACAAGGCGATAGCGGGGAAACTCACTTCGAGGAAGACGGTGCGTTGAGCGCAGAAGAAGGGCCCGCGCCACCCAAGTCCACGCCACTGGCCTCGGCTAGAGTGTTTTCGCGAAGCTTGCGTGCCCGCCTGTTTCTGGTGGCCTTGGCGACGGCGAGACTTGCACCGTCGAACGAATTCGATGAAACTTGAGCATCCACAAATTTGATCAATGTAATGCCCGTTCCGATTTTTTGTTATTGGGGGTTTATCTTTTCTCGAGCCTTGGGAAATGTCATATGAAGTAAAAAAGAAAAAAGGGAATGAAGTTGTTGCCCATTAGCCAATCGACGGCCCAAAGCAACGAACGTCACGTATCCAGGTTACTGATCTCGATCGGGCGACTCAAAGCAATGAACATCGCAAGTCTAATTTGCCGATTTTAATTGGGTAACCCAAAGCAATGAATATCGCGAGTTTAGGTTGCCGATCTTGATCGGGTGAGCCAAAACAACAAAACGTTGTTACGAGTCTGATTTGCCGATTTCAGGAAATCAGGAAATCAGGCAACTCGAAACGATGTACGCGGAGTAATCAGCAATATGATAATTGAGGCTTAAGAATTCGACGCTCCCCTTAATAACAGTAAGTGAGAAATATTTAATGTGAGGCTTACTTTGTTGTGTTCTGGAGTCCTTGAAATCTGGAGTCAGAGTCTGGAGTGACTGAGGATTGCTCCGGTTATAACAATATTTCCTTCACAACTCACTCGTGATATGTTAAATTTTACTAGGTCGCGCAATTACTTCCAACAAACTGAAGTCATTTGACTGATTCAAGGAAAATGAGTATACTGGCTCAAACGGAAAAATTAAGAGCGAGCTTCGGTTTATATGGGAAAACAGGACGTAGCGATTTATATGGAAATTCCTTAGGGGTTGGATTTTTCGTGGAGCATTTTGAGTTGATTAGTTAGAAAGTTTTAGTTGATAGAATAGTTTTTCTTCTTGATCAAATTTTAATTTCTTAGCATCTATTGGATATTTCTTACGTTAGATCGACTCCACCTGCAGCATAAATCTTAATCTTACGGTGTCTATTGATGATTCACTGCTTGTGGAGTAGTTGATTTTCTTTAATCATGTATTGGCAAATTCGGAACTTTACTTGCCCGCCCCAGAGATAAACCCTGTAACACCTAGCAATTTACAAAAAAAAAAATATTATTTATCTCGCCCGTTTTTTATCCATCAACAATTTCTTTTTTATTATTTGTTGCAGGAGATACGAACTCTTATGCTTATAAATCAATAGAGTATGTTACTATTGTCCTTCAAGAGGATTAGGTATTATTGTATAATACCTCAATAAAAGTTTATAGATAATGGAAATTCGTGTTTCTTTGCATTTGTTGACAAGATTTTATGGGACTCGCTGATCCACATCAATGCTTCACTTTCGTTTGAAGGATGCTTTATCGCATGTTTAGATAATATTTATTWATTATTTTTGAGCATTTGCGGTCCTTGGTGTTGGTTTTAATTTTTTATTACTGCGGTCAGACGAGACCAACAAAATCGTATTCTATCTGTTTTCTAAGTTTTATTGACTGAAAGATTTTCTCACATTTTCGACCGTATTTACATGAAATAAATAACGTACAAAAAGGAAAAAGAAAAAATTGTATCGGATTTATTGTTCGCTTGTCAATAGATGACCGTTCGGTTTTCATCCGTCTCTTATCTTAAAAAATTATTCTATCAATCGTCCCCAAAATGAGGAAATTGTGGAGTCCACAAATAACAATATTAAAAGATGATTTTTCATGTAAAAAATAATTGTTTAATATTAATAGCGCTTATATACGGCGTTTTAATGCTGGAACAAAATTCGAAAATAATGTATTTCTCCCCAAAAAATGTTTCAAATAAAAGTTGCTCGGTTTTGACAGAAATGTAAAATAGCGACATGTATTTGATCAGTCTCTGTGAAGAGATTCTCAAGATCATATTAAAATCAACTCAATTTTTCAAATGGAATTATAAATTTTTTTACATAAACCGATAAACATTAAAACTCGATTTTGCGTTTCTCTACTTGCGCAAAATCGAGCGAACGATTTATCTTACATCTAACGCAACTTGTAGTCTAACTTATAGCCTAACTTATCGCCTGACTTATCGCCTAACTTATAACTAACGCAACCTTACAGCTAGAATTACGGGGCGCCGGGTAAATCGGCCTGTCGGTGGGTGAATACGCTGGAAGCAAAAGGATTTTCGGTTATTAGTTAGTCGCGCGGACAACGATTCGGGATGTGCGCCCGGCCCTATTAACGTTTCCCCACGCGAAACGAGTCCGAGGGGAGTCGGAAATGTCTCGCTCCAGGAGACCAAGAACGCGGTCAAGGCAGGAAGCCGAGAACACCCAGCTTAAGCTAAGGGAGCCGAGAGGAGCGTTCGGCCTTGATTACGACTCCGAGGGACACCCGGAGCCGAAATCGACTTAACTCGAGGCCCTACAGGCAGCCCATTTATACCTGAGATTCCCCCTACGCACGAATCATCCCCACTCAACGACCAGCCTTTGTGTGTGAGAACGCACCGCAGTTAAACAGCATTCATACTAACGTGACTAGTTAAGGGGATGCTATACAGACGACCGAACTTAAATGATGTCGATAATATAGACATATCTAATTCAGAATTATAAATGAAATGATAAGGATAACACGATTGTCGATAATGAAAGTGACAAGGACAACATGTTTGTATTACTTTACTATACCGATATCGCACACATTCACACAAATTTTCATGATCGTACAGTTAAATCGTACTTCTCTGTTTATTTCTCTTGTAAGCTTCAAAATCATAAATTCAAGATCTCATAATGTTCTTCTGCATTATTAAAATATGGGCAAATGCTCTTATTTTGGTTATATACTTGGAATCATTTATATCATGCAATGAATTAACCTAGATGATAACAGGAAACTGTAATTCAAAAATTTTTTTTTATTTTTTGTATTGTTTTTTATTTATCCATATTTGTTTGCATTTTTTTTTCTTATTCTGGAGAAGGATTTTTTATTGTGAATAAAGAAAGCGAAGAAAATAGAGAAATACGAAATGTGCATTTGGTCGGTAATACAGACGACTCCAGCATCCTCTTAAGTTACCTGATAACGGGACACTTACAACTTTATGATACATGACAAAATGACAAAATGTTTATATATTGGGTCGGTCAAAAGTTCGTGTCGGTCAAAAAGTCCGTGTCGGTTTCTCTCGCATTTAGTGTTCACGCGTGGCGCTGAAGACATCTGCGCCTCTGCTTGTTTACTAACAAGCAAGAGCGATCTTTCAGCGACATTTTGATTACTGCTAGTGATATTTGATCATAGTTGAGAGTTTCACTTTTAAGCTGAAGAATGGATAATATTACTGAGCATTATCGCTATATATTACCACTTCTATAAAGGACTCAAGCTGCGTAACGGCTCGTAGAATTTGTGAAGTTTACGGGCCTGATGCTCTAAAAGAACGTGTGATTCGGAAATAGTTTGCGAGTTTCCGTGTCGGAAACTTTAGTGTTAGAGACGCGGATCCCCCGCGAATGGTGGACAAAATCACAACTTTAGTAGACGCAAATCCACATCTGACGGTCAGAGAAAACCAGAAAATTCTTGATATGTCATATGGAAGTGTTGTGACGCACCTCAGAGACGTCCATTATATGAGTAGAATGGATGTGTGTCGCACGAACTGAGCGACAGAAAACCTGCAGCAGTGCTTGGATGCAACTTGCTTTGGAAAGAACAAGAATCTCTTTTTTGAAGAAGATGATCACTCGAGACAGTGGAGGAAAGTGGATCGTCTACTAACGTAAAGCGCAAGAGGTCCTGGACAGTCCCCAAACTGCTGCTAAAGCCGGACTTTACCCGAAGGATTTAATGCTATGCATCTGGTGGGATATCAAGGGAATGGTTTATTATGAGCTGCAGGGAATCAAACGATCGATGCCAACAAATACTGCGAGCAACTCGATCGTTTGAGGAAGGCCGTTTAACAAAAGCGCTTAGAATTGATCAACAGGAGGGGCGTGACCTTCCATTACGGCAACGCCATGTATATCTTTGCGCATCCGCAAAAAACTATTTGAGTTTTCCTGGGATATTTTGCCACATCCTCCGTATAGTCCTGACCTTGCTGCATCGGATTATCATCTCTTCTGCTTTTTTCAAAATTCTCTTGATGGAAAAAATTTCCTAAATCCGAATGCCATCAAAATTCATCTTGAGCGATTTTTCGTGGAAAAATCTAAGACGTTCTGGGAGAAGGGGATCTTTGATCTGCCCATCGTTGAGTTAAGATGATCAAACAAAAAAGTATATACATCATTCAATAAAGATTCTTACGTGCAGATATATTTGGATCCTTATTTGGGACAAAAAACAGCACGAACTTTTTGACCGACCCAATATATATGTAAGTATAAACGAGTATAAATGATAAGTGTATACGAATATGTATATGGTTGTATAATGTAGAAATGTATTACAGATTAAAGAGAAACAATAGAAAATATATAAAGGTTAAAAAATAAAAGGAATGGGTGCGTAAACTTAAGTTACTATTTAGGATAAGGGTATAAGACGTTTTTGTATAGGATTTTAGAATATATGGCATGAATCTGTAAAGGTATGGATGGATGAATGTTTAGCTGTTTGATGTAAATCAAGTCTCCTTCTTGGTTTTATTTTGTATTTATGCTGAAAAGGTGATGAACGTTCTATTCTATTTTATTATTGAAATGCAATTGGTTAATTCTTTCTCCGTCCGAGATCTCGGATCTAAATTTATAGTATCGTAGACAAAAGGCTTAAAACTTTTGCAATAAATTATATATATATATTGAAATATCTAAAAAGTCACATCACAAGTGCGTAAAGAGGCTTTCCTCAATTTTTTTAGTAATGTAGTAAATTATCGAAATAAAACGATCTGTAATGGTTAAAAACATGTATTGAAAGTACTATTTTTAACATCTGTAAGAAAATATGTTTATGTTTCTAATATTTATGTTTCTTATTGTTTACAATTATAGTTGTAAAAAGTGAGTTAAACATTTGTTGTCTAAACGTCTTAAAAATATGTCTATACTTTCATAAAATTGTAAATATTTAATACGTGAGAATAATCTTAAGAATTTCTTATTGTAATTAATTCAAATTTCTAGAAGTTTTTAATAACCTTAAAACTTGATGTAATAAAATGACCATAAAAGTAATAAATAAATAAAAATAATAAATAAAAAATAATTTATAAAATGATATAGTACATTCATAAAAAGAACAATATCTGATATATATTCGCATTTTACAGTTAGCGTAAATTAAAAATCAAAGTATTATACTTTACATGTTATATATATTATTCTATATGTATTATTATATCATTATATCATTTTTTCATCATTTCATAACGTTACATAAAAAAATTAAAGTGTTACATTTAAAAAATTTAATAATACAGGGTTTCCTAAAATTATCGGATTTTTTTTTTTATAAGATCGGGTTGTTTGGAATACTATAAAAAATATCCTAATACGAAAATGCCGAAGCTATAATAGTTTTTTTGGTAGCGATTGAAGTTGACTAATCACAGAGCAGGTTTCGCGTGTTCAGGCATAATGACAAGGCATAATGAAAGATGCTATCACAAGGATCCTTTTAATAATGTAGATTATCATATAAATATGCAATAATATTTTTATTGAAAAATTGTTCCAGCTTCTACTTGTACATTACATACGCATAATTAATATTGGAACATATTACAAAATATCAATTTAATAGCGAAACATGTGTCAAAATAAATTCATAAAAATCAAAATAAATTCATGCTTATTTGCCTCATAAATACAGTTTTGTGATAAATTATACATAAGAATTAGTGTCTGCTTAATATTAGGGGACTCATTTGCATAAGAGGTAAGTTGGTATTTCATTCCGTTTATATATTTAAGATGAAAGAAATGAAAAATTTAATAAGAAAAACAAATTACAATATAAGTTCTTCATATTACAAATAAATCAAAAGTAAGTATGGAAAGACAAATAAGAGCAATAGCGCGGTTATTGGTGCGCAAAAGTCTTCATATGAATATATTCTCCAATTTCACATAAGTTGAAAATTTCATACGTTTCGGCTTTATTCAAGCCATTTTCAACGATTAGAATTGTACAAAGAAGTCAAAATAATTTTCTGTTTTATTATGAATGCTTCAAACAAACACTAGACAGTCATACTTCCACATTTGCTAAAAAGAGAAAAATTATCTTCAAATATGAAAAAATGATTAATCAAAATGGTTCTTAAATGTAAAAAAATAAGCAAACTTAATCAATGCTTGGTGGATGAATCAAATAAAAAAACTGAAAAAAAATGAATACATAGAGAGATATAACAAAACGATAAAATATCAGGTAAGTCGAAATTATATGTCAAAATGTACAATATGTTAACTCGTATGTTAACTCAATGACTCTGCAGTAAATGATACGAACTGAAAGATTTATTACCGTTATAATGGCGCAATGTCAAATAAATAATCATACAAAAATAAATTACAATAAAAGATCAGAATAATAAAAACAGTATATAGAAATAACATAAAAATAAAGTATTAATAAAAATTATAATTTGTGTTTATAGTTTTTAAAATTGATGTGTATGTATGTTGTATATACTCAGTTTGATAATTAAATCCGTTATTTTGTAATTGCATTTCAGAATATTGAGCATTTCAGAAATAATTTTTTTCCAAAAAAATCTTTCACTGTCAAGAATCTTTACATTTAACCAATCGAAATCATAATTGTGACGCAATCTATGTTCCGTAATAACTGTTGTGTTAGATTAATTTCCTATTAATTTGATTTCGATGTTCTGAAATTCTAGTATTCAATTTTCTTTTTGTTCTACATAGGTTGCGTCACAATTTTTACAAGAGATCTTGTACACTACATTTTTCTTAGAATAATTCGGAAAAAGATCTTTTTGAGCTTTAATAAATCCCTCTAATTTATTAAGACTAAAAGGATAGTTTAATAGTTAATAGAAGGATAGTTTAAATTTTTAATGATATTTTTAAATTTTTTGGAAATGTTCGGAAAATATGGTACAGTGAACCAATTAATTTTTTCTGTATTGTTATTGTTCATATTATTAACTCGTATTTGTCCGTTTTTTAAATAAAATTTTTAGTCTTAAGTTAATTGTATTGAAAATGAAATCGAGAGGATAATCATTTAGCAGAAACGTGTTAATAATAAAATTGAGACTTTTCACGTGGTTTTTTTTGGATGTGATAGTAAAAACAGCTCTATCAATCATACTCATCAAAGATCCTCTTTTTTGAATGGGAAGAAGAAGAGACAGAAAATTAGGTACCTGCCAGATAAAATAGGTTTGTAACCAATCAAACTCTATTATATTGTTGTTGTTAATTATAGTGACATGAAGAAAATTTAATTATTTTACTCCAATTTCCATTGTAAATTGGATCCTAGTGAAATGAGTTGAAAATGTTAAAAAGACTGTCTAGTTGTGTGTGATGGACGGCCATAGCTATGTCATCAACATATCTGAAGTAAAAAGGCATCTCAATTCCAAAAATCTCCAACGCTCTCCCTTCAAAATCTTGTAGGACTAGATCCGCAATGATAGGCGACAAAGGAGAATACATAGGAGTGCCAAATTTGTGTTTGTATAAATTATTACTAAAGGTGAAAAAGTAGAGTCCATAATTAGTTATAATGCTGTTAGAATTTTTGGGGATATTATACCCTGGGGAAATGTATGTCCATCTTATGGAGATATTCTCAAGAGCAAGATCGATCGGAATGTTCGTAACAAAAGCGATATTGCATCGAATGAGACCAAGACAAAATCTCACTATTAAATGTGCGTCCGTTAAGTCTTTTAACAAGTTCGAAACTATTATCGATATGACTAAAAGATTTTGGAATGTTGTTAGAAATAATTTCATGCAGATAAGAGGCTAGAAGATAAAAAGGGTTATCAATGGAGGAAATAATGATTCTAAAATGATTATCGGTTTTTGTATTTTTGACAATCCGTAGACCCTCGGAAGAATCCCATCACTGCAAAAAACTCTTTTATAAATGTCAATTGTAATATAATTGTTTTTTGTCCATCTTGAGCAAAGTGCGTGCAGAGTTCGTGAGTTTATTGACAGGATTCTTTTTTTTATGTTAATGTAAGTATCCTGATTATGTAGTATATCTTCCATTTTAGCAATATATTTATTTTTATCCAAAGCTTCCGTAATATTGCCTTTATCGGCTCTTGTGAAAATTATGGATGATTTTTAATAAAAAGTTTCGTTAATTTAAGGAGACTAGATAATATAGCATTAATATTATTTCTATGTGTGGAAATTGAGAGTAGGTTACGAATGATCGGTATGGACTGGTTTCTAATATTTAATTAAATATCTATATTTAATTTTTTAATATTGTTTTCGATATTTTTTTATTAATTCAGTGGTGTTGTTCTTGACATTATAGGAAGATAGTGAAAAATTTTGTCCAAGTTGAAGAAGACATTGAATATCGTGAAGAATGTCAATTAAAGAAAAGTTAATAAACCAGTTGTGTCTGATAGAAGTTAGAGAAGAATTGTCATCTATGAACAATGTGGACGGATTTATGTTAATTTGAAATGTTTATTGATTTTGATGAAGAAGAAAAACAAAGGAATAAAAGTCTGATGTTATTCTGTACTTGTCGGAAGAGGAGGAATTAGTCATAGGAATCTGAACAGAAATATTTCACTGGTTTAATTTGTTGCATTAAGTTTTTTTGTGTTTAAAAACTAGCCATTTTATCTTTTTATCAAGTGACAATTCTAATCGCTGAAGATGGCTTGAATGAAGCCGAAACGTAATATAGAAGAACTTATGTGTTATAGAAGAATATATTCATATGAAGATATTTGCGCACGAATAATCGCGCCGTTGCTCTTATTTGCCTTTCCATACTTACTTTTGATTTATTTGTAATACCAAGAGCCTATATTGTAAAATGTTTTTCTTGTTAGTATACGCTGACACATTATGCGTTTAAATACTAATTCATTTTTTAAATTTATTTTTTTGACCTTTGGTATATTTTCACTTAGACTCATGAAACTTTGAATGAAACACCGTAATATTATTATTGCGAACAAAAAAGTGTCGTATTAAATTCTTAAATTTTGTATAGAACACAATATTCTTCCACAATATTTACATCGACCCTGCCGCTATTAACATTACGCATTTCAATTCAATCAAAAGATATACACAACTAAAAGAGTTGCAATTAAAATTAAAATGCAATGTTGCAATTAAAATTCTCAAGATTGAATTAAATGATGCTTTTAGAACTCTACATCACTCTAGAACACAGGTTTTCCATCTTGCGAGACAAATTCAGCTTCATATTTGCAATTTTTTTTTCGTGAGACAAGACAATTATCTTCATGTTTTGCTAACAAAAAGCACAATCACTTGATAAATAGATGAATTGGCTAGTTTTTAAACACAAGAAAACTTAATGCAACATGTTAAACCAATGAAGTGAAATTTTTCATTATCTTCCTAATGTCAAGAACACCACTGAATTAATAAAAAATATCGAAAACAATATTAAGAAATTAAATGTAGATGTTCAATTAAATATTAGAAACCAGTCCATACCGATCATTCGTAACCTACTCTCAATTTCCGCATATAGAAATAATATTAATGCTAAATTGTCTAATCTCTTTAATGAAACTTTTTATTAAAAATCATTCATCCATAATTTTCACAAGAGCCGATAAAGGCAACATTACGGTAGCTTTGGATAAAAATGAATATATTACTAAAATGGAAGATATACTACATGATCAGGATACTTACATTAACATAAAAAAAAAAATTCTGTTAATAAACTCACGAACTCTGCACGCACTTTGCTCACAAGATGGACAAGAAACAATATATTACAACAAACATTATATTACAACTGACATTTATAAAAGAGTTTTTTGCAGTGATGGAATTCTTCCGAGGGCCTACGAACCAAAAATACATAAATCGGTAACCATTTTAGAATCATTTCCTCCATTGATAACCTTTTACCTTCTAGCCTCTTATTTGCATGTATTATTTTCAATAACATTCCAAAGTCCTTTAGTCATATCGATAGTTTCCAACTTGTTAAGAGACTTAACGGACGTACTCTTAATAGTGATTTTGTTTTGGTTGAATGCAGTATCGTTTTTCACGAACATTCCGATCGATCTTGCTCTTGAGAGTATCTCCATAAGATGGACACACATTTCCTCAGGGTGTAATAGTCTCAAAAATAAATTTCTAATAGCATTATAACTAATTATGGACTCTACTTTTTTCACCTTTACTAATAATTTATACAAACAAAAATTTGGCATTTCTATGAGTAGAAAATTTTACATTATTATTATAGTATTTATTTCTTTCTACTTTATTATAGAATATTGAAAAACTAATTTATAATTAATTTATAATTTATACAATTGAACATATTGACATAAGCTGCGAATATGCTACACGAAAAAAGCCTATGACGTACTTCATTTCACAGTTTCGATATATGAATTGATTCATATTTCACGATATTAAACAGACACTAATCCTTATGGCAAGAGACACGGCAGTGTTCACACGTTCACACGTAGCGCGAGACGGATCGTGTATCTTTACGCAAGACCAAGAGTTGAGACGAGCCGAAATTATCAGATCTCAATAATGGCTGAGCCCATTGAGTTGATAATAAGCTCAACTGATAGCGCATAAATTATAAATAATAAAAGTATGCTTATTTTTACAGTACGTGCTGTAAGAAAAAAGTTATTATAATGTAAAGTGTAAAAATCAATCTCCGGGACATACGTATGTACTGTTTCGATTTTTAGACGTTAGGTGCGCTAGCGTCATTGATTGACAGCAGTGCTTACAAGATTGCGTTCCGATACTCACTGTGAGTGCTCAAAATCTATAGCATACGTAACGCGCCCTGCAGATATTGAATGCTCGCAGTGAATAACAGAACGCAGCCCAAATAACACTTATATACATATACTAAATTATATGGTTGATATTTTTACTAAATAAATATATGTAGAGAAGGTATACCTAACATTTGGATTGAAGCCAATGAAGCGCAAATTAGAAAAAGACAATGGTCTAGAAATGTTAGGGATGTCTGTTTATTATTTTCTTACAGAAAATTGATAAGCAATTGCTGATGTTATTTGAGTATTTGATCGTGTCTTTTGATAAAATAAGTAATAAAAAAAATTATTTAAAAAATGATCTGAATCTTTTTAGTTTTATATAGTAAATATTGAAAAGACCATTATATACAAGTATATGTAGAGAAGAGAATGATAAGATTTAAGCTAATGATGCTTGAATTAGAAAAACGTGATCTCTAGAATTGACATAACATTTATATTTTGGAATATAATTAATTAAAGAGCACTGTCATATACTGCATACTGAAAATATGACGAGGGTGATGGTGGAATCTCTTTAGCAAAATCTAATTAATTTATATTAGTAAAAAAAAAAGAAATGATATCTATCAAAAATTACCTTTTTTAAAAAAAAATTTTTTTAAAGGCGCCAAATACATGCTCTTTTCACAATCAAAACAGAACAATAATTTTATCTTTCTAAGAAGGCGCTAAGTACACGCTTCTTTTACAATCAAAACAGAACAATAATTCTATCTTTCAAAAAAGCTGTCCTAAATATAAACTATTTAATTAAAAAATAATAAATTTAATCAAAATGAAAAAATATATTTAAAAATGCAAAAAAACTTGCTACAACTTAAAATACTAGCAGCGCTAAGTTTTTTTGTATTTTTTAATATATTTTTTTTCATTTTGATTAAATTTGTTATCTTTTGATTAAATGTTTTAATTTTTTTTAATAGTTTATATTTTTATGTATTTATTTTTGTGATATATTGTATTCATAGTCCTTTCTTAAATTCCACTTGGCGCCATTTCCTAATATCATATTTTTTTATAGAAAATATATATAGAACAGCTTTTTTGAAAGATAGAATTATTGTTCTGTTTTGATTGTAAAAGAAGCGTGTACTTAGCGCCTTCTTTTTCTTTTTTTTTTAAAAAAGATAATTTTTTATAGATACTAGACACCACAGACACGCGCTTCGCGCGCACTACTTAGTTTTTTATTTTTTACTCTTTTTATTATTTTTTTAAATAAATTGCAATAATAACCTTCTATTAATGCACATGTCTATAAATTGTCATTTGCTAACTCCACGATGACAGCTGCTCACGAAGTTAGCGCAGAGAGAGAACCAATCGACATTGCAGAAAAGCGGCAACAATACTTCGATATATGCAAGTATCGATTTAACAACTCCTTTTTTTAGAAAGGATAATTTATCACAAAACTGTTTACCATAAGAGGCAAATGAATTTATTTCCATTTTTATAAATTTATTTTGACAGCTGACATATGTCCTAATACCTCGTTTAAATTAGATATTTTTTGATATGTTCCGATGTTAATTATGCTTATATATTTTACGAAGGTTTCGTCTAGAAGCAGAAACAATTTCTCAGTAAGAGTATCATTGCATGTTTCTATTCTCGTCTATAATCTCGTTGTTAAAAGGTGATAATCTTTATCACTTGTCGTATCATTATGTCTGAGCGCGTGAAATGTCATGCTCTGATTAATTAATTTTAACCGCTAATTGAAAAACTATTATTAGAAGCTTGGGCGTTTTCATATTAGGATTTTTGTCTTAGAAAATTCTAAACAATCTACTCTTAAGGAAATTCAACTATTTTAGGAGACCTTGTATATTGTAGTTGTAATTATATATAATATGATATCACAATATAATTAAAAAATAAAAGTAATAAAAATAAATAAAAAACGATGAATATTATAATTGATTCATTATCTGAAATTTCATTCATTATCCGCTAAGATAAGGCATTCCACGAAAATAATCGCTGGAATTTTATGGAATGATATCAAACCCTTGGGGATAATAAAAAAGATGGAAAGAATGAAGAGATAGAGAAAAGATTAAAATCACGATTGTAAAAATATAATTTCTAGACATCATTGGGACATTTTAAGATGCATAGAACGATATCCATAACGATGGTTTTTTCCTCGATTTTCTTTTTATGTCCTTGAAAGTGCGTCTTGTCCAATATGGAAAGAGAAATATATCGTTTGGTTATTTTCCTCTATAAGCATTATTTTTTTATATGTCTATTTATAATTGTATATGCAAATACATAGAAAAGATGTCATGAAAAAAATTAAATTAATAACATAATAATCTATAATGATATACTATAATGAGATATAGTACATCAAATGTAAATTCTAATAAGAAAAATACATATATAATAAGACACATAATAAATTTTAAATTATAAATAAATTACATATAAAATTTTCAAATCATTAGTTATAATTTTAAATTATTTTGCAGAATTTGTTATTAAATTATTCTTGAGTGGAAAAACTTTCGATGGCATCAAGCTTAATTTACTACGGGATACATTGGTAGTCTTTTATTAAAATTCATCTCATGGCTTTCTCGCTATATCCCTGCTCCCAATCCCATTTCCACTCCAACCTAAAATCTGAGTACTTGTCGATATCCAGTTACGACGTGTTTCCAATAAAAATCCACTACTTTTGCTAAATAAATCATTATATCGTTGAGTTGCTGAAACTTTCACATCGTCACATTTTGACATTTGTTTTTCTCAAACTTGGATTTATAATTTTAAAAAATTATTAGTTTAATTTTAATTTGTAGATTAATGTCAATTTTATATTTTGAAATTAATTTTAATTAATTTATTATACTAGTTCATTTGAATCTGTTTCTTATTAATTTATTTATTTTTAACTGAATTAATGTATTAAATTGTTTTATTATTTCTTAGAATTATCGTTTTAGAATTTTCGTTTTAATTTAGATTATGATACATCTCTTTCTGTATCATAATTCAAAACGTTTAGACTTAAATGGCGATTCAAAATAACACCAAGATATTTATATCTTGCTACTGAATGATTAGTATGCAGTAAGAATACTATGACAATTTTCCATTTTTCTTGAAGAAAGTTGATGCAATGCTGATAGACAAAGAATCGTCGCGAATTGTACTTTTTGTGCTATTCTATTTTCTGCTCAAAAAGTATTCAAAATTGTCAAATAAAACATACAAATTGGTTTTTAATCAGATAAATTTTTTTCTTCCCTTTAAAATAGTCTTCGTTCTTTGCACATGTATCAGTGTTTTATCATTCTTCAACTCCGAATAACATATTAATTTACATGTTAATTAATCGTGTTAATTATAACATTATTACTTATTTTTATTGTTTATTATCTTACATAATGTCAATTGGTTGTGTCAACTACAATGTTATTATTTGTTTTTATTGTCTTATAGTATTTTAAGGTGTAGCAGCGCCAAATTTTTTTTTTGTATTTTTTAATATATTTTTTTATTTTGATTAAATTTGTTATTTTTTGATTAAATATTTTAATTTTTTAATAGTTTATATTTTTAAATATATGGTATATATATATATATATATAATATATAATAAATAATATATATGGTACAATATATGTAATCGTAAATTTATTTTCTTGATATATATAATATATGATATATATGTAATACATAGTAAATTATACATATATATATATATATATATATGTGTGTGTTAGTATATGTAATAATAAATAATAATATATGATGACTTTTTAAAAGATAATCTAGTCAATATGTACGATAATTTTATTGATAGGTTTAAATATGTGTGTGTGTGTGTGTGTGTGTGTGTGTGTGTGTGTGTGTGAAACGATTTTTTGAAAGGTAATATATACGACAGCTTTATGCACAAAAATTTATTAGAAAAATTTTAATTACAACAGTTTACTTTTTTCATAGCCCTTTCTTAAATTTCACTTGGCGCCATTTTCTAATATCATATTTTTTTGTAAAAAGTATATATACGACAGATTTTTTGAAAGGTTTTTTTAAAATTATTGTTCTGTTTTGATTGTAAAAAGAGTGTGTAATTGGCGTCTTTTTTTACTTTTTTTTAAAAGAAGTAAGTTTTGATAGATATCATTTCTTCTTTTTTGTATAAATTAATTAGATTTTGCTAAAGAGGTTCCACCCCCGTCATATTTTCAGTATGCAGTATACGACGTGCTGTTTAATTTATTATGTTACAAAAATACAAAATATAAATGTTATATCATTTCTAGATCACGTCCTTCTAATTCAAGCATCATTAGGTTAAATCCTATCAGTTCCTTCTTTACATATATTTGTATATAATGATCTTTTTCAATATTTACTATGTAAAACTAAAGAGACTCATCATTTTCCAAACAATTTTTTTTATTACTTATTTTATCAAGATACAAGGTCAAATACTCAAATAATACCAGCAATTACTTATCAATTTTCTGTAAGAAAATAATACAGATGTCTCTAGTACCTCTAGACTATTGTCTTTTTCTAATCTGTGCATCGTTGGCTTCAATTCAAATGTTAGATACCTTCTCTACATATACTTGTTTAGTAAAAATATCAGTCATATAATAAAGTGTGTGTATATAAATGTTATTTGAGCTGCGTTCCGTTATTTACTGCGAGTACTCAATATCTATAGTGCGCGTTACGTATGCTACAGATTTTGAGCATTCGCTCGTAAATATCGGAACGCACCTTTGTAAGCACTGCTGTCAATCAATGACGCTAGCGCACCTAACGTCTAAAAATCGAAACAGTATATCCATATTCCGTATACATCTCAGAGATAGATTTTTTTATTTCTTCACTTTACATTGTAACAATTTTTCTTTTACAGCATATACAGTAAAAATAAGCATACTTTTATTATATAATTTGAGTATGCGCTATCGATTGAGCTTATTATCAACTCAGTCGGCTCAGCCATTCTTGAGATCTGATCTCAGCTCGTCTCAACTTTTGATCTCGCGTAAAGATACACGGTCCATCTCGCGCTACGGCGTAAATTTGGAGCGAGACACTACTGTGTCGCTTGATAATATTGTGCACTTAATGCTGTGAAACATGCAGCACATGGCTTGATGTTGGCTCAGTAGCCGCACGAGAATTTGAATCATCGGATATCGCGTCAACTTGCGCATGCGTAATTTCTCCATGAATTCTTTAGATATTTAAAATATACTAAGCGAAGTATTCATTATAATGAAATTTTGAGGAATACTTCAAGACGAATGATTGTGATTAATTCTTCAAGATTTCTTCAGATTTTTATTTTTCTAATTCTGTATGTATTCTTTAAAATGAGTTCTATATGAACTTCTCTTTACTTCTGTGCTATCTGGGTGAAGATATGAACTTTGTTTAATTATATTTTAATCAGCTAAATAAATGAGTTTACATTTTATTTATTGTGTTATTTATTACTGTTCGTGAAATTTGACCGTATTTCATATTCGATGTTTTCCATTTAGTGACACAAGTCGACACAAACATCGTTCTTGATATTCAATAAATTCTTGATATTCAACAAAGATAGAACGATATTTGTATCGATTTGTGTCATCAAATGGAAATCATCCATTATATTCCATTTTTTAGATCCCCTCTCTCATTTTTATTTTACTTTTTTGTTAATAATCAAGTTGGACTTAAATTTTGGAAACTTTTTAATTATAGCTAACATGTTAATTAAGAATTCTGCATAAATTAAAAATCTTAATATACATTTATATCGGAGTAATATTAATTTAAAAATAGATATTCCATATTATCTGCCTTTATTTTACTTTTTTATGCAGAGGAGGGAATAATGAGAGAAATCATATTATGTAATTCTATTTAAAAAATAACGATGACCTTCATATTATCTTAAAAAATTTTTTTCGAAAATTAATTTTACTATTATATCCTCTTTCAAATCATACAACTTTCTAAAAATTTTTTTTGTGAATTGCTTCGTTTTCAAGATATTATACTGTTTTCATTAAAATGAGACCAGTATATATCAAGATTAGGAAGTAATGTATTACTTATAATACCATTATAATACCGTTATAGTTACTTTTTTTGGTAACGGACTAGTAACGGCGTTATTTTTTTTCATAACTATGATTACATTTTTTCAATAATATATTTACTATTATTTTTATTATTACTTTTTACATTTTGAATCTATTTGTGACATAATTTCCGTGTATTCAATCTTCAGCCTTCGACTAGTATTCATAGTTCATTGTTATTTTTAAGATTGTCTTAACCCAATAAGCCTCGGGAGACTTGGGTCCTAATTAAAAGTTTTGAATTACAATTGGTATATAGGAGTAAAAAGAGTTGCTCTTCTCGAATTTATCGGTGGAGAATATTTGAAAAAAGTTCAAAAAGATTAAAAGTGGAGTTAAAAAAAGTAAGACTCCTATTTTTTTAATAACAAATATTCAATTAACGAATGATTTCGTCTAATATTTTGAATGCAATAAATCGATATAATTATTATTTATTTAAATATATAAATATAAATAAAATTGTGGATTCAAGGATAATAATATGAAAGGATAATTGTAAAAAATATTTTTCTTTTAATTTTTTTCTTTCTCACAATGTTTCGACCGGAAACATTTTGAGAAAAATAAAAAGACAATAATCACATCACATTCCCAATTTCTACATCCGTCTTGGAAGGCACATCCGTATTCTATCAGATAAAGTGATCGACAAGTCTATCTTTTTATTTTTGAATCACTTGATAAGGATCGGAAAGCGTCTGATCGAAACGTTGTGAGAAAGAAAAAATTAAAAGAAAAATATTTTTTACAATTATCCTTTCATATTATTACTATCCTCTTGAATCCATAATTTTATTTATATTAGATTGAATACACAGAAATTATGTCACAAATAGATTCAAAATGTAAAAAGTTGTGAGAAATTTTAATAAAGATCTTTTACCACAGAACATGTCAAATTCTATCTAATTTATTATTATTTTATAATTACTGGTAACATTAAAACATTCTTGTATTATTTTTTTCTTTCTTTTTTTTCTTAAATTATTTACTTTCATAGAAGTTGGAAGGAATAAAATAAAAACATTTTTTGTAGTTTTTCATTCATTTTGTTATCATGAAAAATTCAAGACTATAATTTGTCTCCTCTTCAAAATTAGAGAGAATAAACAGAAAAGGTCCAGTTAAATCATATAACGATCAAAATTAATTCGAAGAAACATGATAACTTTTGTCATTTCATCTATTCTAGCACTAAAATTCAGCTCTGACTAGATAAGCTTATTTATATTTATTCGATTCATATCGATTGATATTAACTTATTATTATTATATTGTTTATTTCTCGCCTAAAACGTGATATTTTAACATTATTTACTGATTATTGCGATAAATATCATCGCATGCCTTAGTAATCGAATTGGTATTGCCCGTGGCAAAAAGGCAGGGAAGTTTCAAATTCAAACTTGGCTGAGATAATATTTTTCACAATAAGTTTTTTAGTATTTATGAAAATATGTAAAAATGCTTATTAACATTAGTATTTAATTTGTTATTCCAGCCTCAACTCAGAACTGTATTTCAAGAAAATATTTCGGCGCGCAGTTTGCAAGACAGGAAAATTATAAATTCACGTACAAATATTATTTAAAAAAATAGTACTCCAGCTTTGATCAATTAGGCCTATTTATAAGTAGTTGTGTATTCACATATCGATCGATATAACTCATTATTTTTATCCTTTTGTTCTACTTCCAAATGATGAAAGTTGGCCAAAATTGATAAATTTTCACTGTAAAAGAATGAAAAAAATACATTATATTTTACCGTCTCTCACTATCATAGTCATAGAGAGTTGAAGAATATTGTATACAAATTGTAATCTTGAGATTTTCAAAACATTAAAATAAATAAAAATTAAAGTTTTTAAAAAAGTTAAAAAGTTAAAAAAAGTTTTTAACATCTTTTATTTTTATTTTTTAATACCTTTCTGAAGATGGCATGACTTTAATTTTAAAATCTTTATAACGATAAATCTTTATAAAATACATGAAGAAGTGAAAAAAATGTTTTCCTTCTTTCATCTGCTTTCATCTTTCCTTCTTGAATCTACAATTTTTAATATAGATTATTCAAGTGATAATTATATTCAATTTATTTTACTCAAAAAGATAAATTAAATCATTTATTAGAAAAAAGGCAGGAATTGCTTACTTTTATTATCTTTTAAGTTTTAATTTTTATATCTTTATTTCCAAATAACCATCATATAACCGATTAGCTGATTTTTATTCTTATATACCGATTGCTATCTAAAAATGTTAATTAAAAGGAACCAAGTAACAAAGATTTAAAAAAAGAAACGTATAGAAATCTCCTGTGACTTAATAAATTAAGTATAGCTTTAAAATATCACAAACCAGAGCTGCATTATTGCCGCAATTTTGAGTTTAAAATTGTTAAAATTTTTAAATGTAAAATCAAAGAAAAGAAATTTAAATTTTGCTGTACTTATAAATTTAATAAAAACCAAAATTTTTTGCAATATAAGCATTTTATAATTTCTCTTAATTTTTGTAGTACTGCAAATTTAAGATAGAAAATATTCCTTTTGTTAATATTTTAATGAAGACATTAATAAGTGTTTAATTTGATCTTTTAGCATTAAAAAGTAACAGGAAAATAACAAATTGTTACTTAAAAAGTAACGGTGATGATAATGAGTTACTTTTTAGAACTACTCTACTAGTAACTACTACTAGTAACTATCAAACAACACGCATGTCTAAAAGACATTTTTATGATGTCTGTAATATGTTTTTCAGATATACGTGTAGTCTAGTTAGTAACCATCTAAGTAATAGTAAGACTAATATCAAAAAATAATATACAGAGTGTCAGGCACCGGCCACTTCACCTCTCGTGTGCAGGTAGAGGACGTAAATTCAAAACGTAATTTCTTAAACTAGTTAAAGACATTATTTCGAAGACGTCTTGAAGTCCAAATTTTTTTTATAACTTATAACACTATATATTTTATGTAATCTTAAAATAAAAAAATAACAATAAAATAAGAATCATAAAAGTAACTGCAATTTATATTGATATTAAAGTTGCAACAAATTTATGGCAGTGAATGCATAAGATGCCCCTATGTTTCCTAGATATATGTGTAAGCGATATCGTGGATTTCCTAGGAAGGAGAGAGAGACTATAGACACACTTTGCAGATATTACGTTTAATAGCTTGCGAGATCGTACAAAAGGAAGACATCAGAGAAACTAACAAGGGAACACAACCAATTGACCCTCTTCGATTTAAATGAATTTTGGATATGTTAAAATATGAACAAAAATAAGAGACATGTTTTTTTTATACGTGCTGAGTCGCATATTAAGGGGGTGAAAATCTTCCTTGAAAAAAAAATCGGTTTTTTCTTTCAGAGCGAATATCGTCAAAACTATGAGAAATAGAAAAAAATGTTTTAAATAAAAGTTGAATGGTTCCAAGCGTATTTAATAATTATAAATAAAAAATTTTTTTGAATTTGTTTATTATATACCCATTCTCATTTCTAATTTTCAAAAATTTTTAAATTTTTATAATAATAAAAATTAAAGAGCATTTTACGCTAAAAACAACGATGTATGATATAATCATGTTTCGACAAACCATTTTTGTAATATTAATGATTAAGTGTTCGGGCACAGCCAAAAATTCAGAGCACGCGATGACATAGTTTCGCGGTGCGTCTAATTCGAGGAGCGGCGCCATCCTCTGGAACGATCGACCTGCGCGATTAATAATTCGATTGATATCGCACCGCGGCATCGATACTTCCGAAAAGGGAGCGCTGTCGCTTATCAATAACGCGCGTGCCTGGTGTTATCGGCTTTTCGTTTCGGCTATAGGCATCCGCAGGGGGGGCAAGAGGAGGCAACTGCCTCCCCTTGGAAGGTCACTGCCCTCATGAAACCAGAATATTAAAAAAAAATATCTTAATATTCTCTTTATAACTTTCCCTGAAAGAAGACAATTGCCCTCTCCTGAAAAAAATCTGCGGACGCCTATGATTTTGGCCTTCTTCTTCTTCTTCTTCATCGAGAACTCGGAACATGAACACGTGTCAGAAAGGCCGGGCATCAAGTCTATAAAGAGCCTAAAGTCTGCAGTGTTCGCGCAAGTTTGACTAAACACGAGTGCTTTCATTTGTCGATCAGCAGTTCGATTTATCATTAGCTCCCGAATGAGGGAGAAGCTGCAGGGAAAGTGAATCGCTCTCGCTTCGCCACATTGTTCTTATGTAATCGTTCGCGCGGCATGGCTGTGATCTCGCTGTCGTGCTATCGACATGGCATCCGCATCAAGATATCCGTTATCCGCATCAAGATATCCGTTATTCGCATCAAGATATCCGTTATTTATTTCAAGATTTCCGTACGCAGGCTCTCATGTCGCGGGCAAGATTTCCGGCAACGCGCTCTCTAGTGCGCTCGCCATTACCACGCGGCTCGAAACATTCGAGAACTTTTGCGTTATTCAAACTATAACCGTACGTTCCTTGATCTTTGTGAAATAAACAATTGATTCTGTGACACCTGTGAAAAGGAGAAGTGGTCATTTCTCCCGTCTCAGACTTCACTTCGATCTCACGATCCTTATCGTCTCATTCGAGACGAGTACCGGTGCCTACGCTCTCGATCTCTCTTTTGCTTTTGCTTCTTCGGCGACGCTCGCATTTCTCGAAGTTCAAGTTTGTGCTTTACTTACGTCACAATTTGTGCTTTAATTTTTGGTCCTTCGAGCTATCTCGCACAACGCTTCTATATACGCGCTCCATACGTTCGTCTCATACCGCGTTGATTGCGCGAGATAGCGTTGAAGGCAAATGCAATATGGTTCATCAGTATAATATCAGTACAGCAGCAACTATTGAAAGGAGAGCTTTTTTATAATAATCTTTTGATGATAATAATAATAATAATAATAATAGTGATTTGGTTAAACTGTTAAAATCAGTCAAATATTTCTGATGATATATAAAAGATTGTATAAAATACTTTGGACAATTAAAAATAAAATATGAATAAAGAAATTATTATTTTCATAAATATCGTGCATTTCATTTTGACCATAGAGCAGCTAATTGCAGTGTTCAATGTTGACATGAATAATGTATTCATAACACATCGCGTCTTATCGACGCATCTTATTGTAACACTTATTAATGCAGGAATAGAGGAAATAGATTTGCTCATGTGTGCAGTAGCATATGCAGTAGCAACAGTTTTACACGTACTATCATTTATTAAAATAGGAGTACACAAATAGGAGTACACAAGACCAAAAATATTTATTTCATTATTAATAATTTATTGCATTTATTCAATAATTTTTGTTTTTTGCATAGTTTCCTTTTAAATGTTGTAAATGTAAAAAAAATATTACAATAATTTATGTATCTCCTCGTGTTCTATCTCATGAACGTGATGCTTCAACAATGAATAAAATTGCATCTTATCAATGAAATGTTATGCAAAAATTTGCTGACGCAGTCAGCAGTTTTGCTGACGTATGTCTGCGTACGTTGTTGACACGAACATGAGTATAAAAGCGTAAATTGTTGCAGCAATTCGTTACAACTAGCAGTATCGATCAATAAGTACTATCAGTTATGAGTGAAGCTTAATAAGTATCTATTTTTTAATTTTTATTGTTGTTTATTAATGTACAATTTTTATTTTATAGTTTCTTTAAATTGAAATAATTAGCAGTATACGTTTCATTTAATTGTTAAAATTTGATAAAACTATATTAATTTTTATATTTTTAAAATATTTGCAGATAGTAAAACGTCATTTGTATATTGTGCAAGATTGTTCTTTTCTCTTGTGCAATGTGGATTTCCTTCAAGGAGAACCAACAAAAAGGTATTTATTATAAAATAGGCAATAAAGTACTGTTTTCTCTCTTTCTCTTTTCCTCTCTCTCTCTCTCTCT
>JANQDE010000114.1:347458-380727 GCA_037157785.1 Cephalotes varians | reverse complement strand
CTCTCTCTCTCTCTCTCTCTCTCTCTCTCTATCTCTATCTCTATCTTTCTCTCTCTTTCTCTCTCTTTCTCTCTCTACTTTAATAATTATTATATTAGAAATAGAAGATATAATTAATATTTATAATTTTTAGAAAATAAAGCGGTTTAATCCACGAAATGTAATAATACTGCTATCCACAGTATTTAGTGCTTTGGACTTCCCAGAAAGTCCTATTACGTCAGAGGAACTCATAACGGAAGAAAAACTGGAAGATATGTTAAAAGAAATATATGAAGATCAAGGTAAAATCGAAGAGAAAGAATAATTCGTGTTGTCGAGCAATGTCCCGAATACTAATTTCCAATTCTTGCTATTTCCAATTCTTGTTTACATGACAAGAAGTTCTAAACTCGCACATTATGCCCGTATGGAACGACGAAAATCCGAGAGTGACGCGGTTTGGAAATTTCCAAGTTCGTTGGAAATTGAATGTTTGGGCTGGGATTATGGGAACAAAAGTATTGGGCCCAGTAATCCTCCCAGAAATGCTAAATGGCGCATCATATGTGCAATTTCTGGCAAAAAGTATACAAGATTTTCTGAAAGAAACATTGTCCTTCCATCAAATAAAATAATCTTTCAATAAGACGAAGCTGGTCCACATAACGTCAGAATTGTTATAAATTTTTTAAACCAGCAATTTCCCGGACGTTGCTTGGCTCGGTATGACCCGATACGCCGACCCGCAAGATCTCCGAACCTCAACCCATCAGATTTTTTTTTATGGGGCTACTGCAAGGAAAAACAGGCAGCTTCCCGAGGACGTGGAAGAATTAAATGACAAGCTTCACTATGCCATTTGGTTATTGAGAACGTTCTAGAGAGAATGCAGGCAAAATTATTGAAACAGATGAGAGCTTGCATCACATTGGACGGGGAACATTTTGAACATTTCCTTTCTAAAAAAGGAGATGTTAAATCGATACTCGCATATATCGAAGTATTGTTGCCGCTTTTCTGCAATGTTGATTGGTTCTCTCTCTGCGCTAACTTCGTGAGCAGCTGTCATCGTGGAGTTAGCAAATGACAATTTATGTGCATTAATAGAAGGTTATTATTGTAATTTATTAAAAAAAATAATAAAAAGAATAAAAAATAAAAAACTAAATAGCGCGCGCGAAGCGAGCGTCTGTGGGTGTCTAATACTATAAAAAAAGAAGGTATTCCAAAATAATTAATCTGCCCTTTTCAGAGCAATCAAATATTTCATTTCGAGAAATATTCTCTTTTAGTTCACAAATAATTTAAAAAATTAAATTCAATTTTAAAATTAATATTAAATTTAATTTCAAAATTGAATAATTATAAATTATTGAATGTTAGTAAATGTCGCAAAAAATTATTATGATAATTGACATGTTTGACAGTCTGACATTGGCTACAGCATGCTACAAGCAAATTCGATAGCACATCGATTCACTTGGCATTACGAATGCTTCGAGATCATTCACACGCTGAATCATAGTCATTGCCAGATTTATCATCTTCATTCGCATTACGAGAGGTCGATAAAGATTTCTATTGTGTTGACTTTATATATTATTATTTTTTTATATTTATATTATTATATTATACTCTTATACTCTTAATATTATTAATACTATATTATTAATACTCTTCATAAAAACATAACCTGCTTTATTGTTGTTATCGAACAAAGTGGCGCCCGTTTGCCCACATTGCAATTGATCACCAGCCACTCACAGCGCTTGAACAGTGGAAAGCCTCTAGACAAGCCTCGGTTGCTGTGAGTGGCTGTGGTCAATCGCAACGTGGGCAAACAGGATGCTCCCATCGAGCACAGTCTTTGCACAGTCACGTCGGATTGTATGTAACGCGTTTATTATTCCAAGTGATTTCGAGTCAAATAGTTAATCGGTATTAATTAATAATAACAAGTCAAATAATTAACTAGTATTAATTAATAATAATAAACTGATAGAATCATTCGTAAATTTTGTGATGCTATTGTGATATCGATCAAGTGATCAATAAATCCGTGACAATGTTACAATTCTTATAATATTATTTTTTAGAAAAGAAACAAATTTCCTTTATATTTCTTGACATTAATTTGTCATATGGGAATGTGAAGTATCTTTGTATTGCTTTTCCACGGTTGTGAAATTTATCGTTCAAGTTACAACAGTATAAAGACATCAACTCTCTCGAGATAAGTAACAGTGTGAGAGAGAGAGAGAGAATGTGTGCGTGCGTGCGCGCGCGTGTGTGTGATATATGAATCAGAATACCCTCTGCTCTTAGATAGCTGATCGCGAACGAATGCCCCGCGTAATTATTCGCGTCGGATGATGAGTTACGCCGTCTCTGCTTTCCTTTTGTACGCGGTAATTCGCTTATTTTATCCTTTAATAACTCATAAAGTAAGCGTCGGACAAAATTTTTGTGAAGAAAAAATCGTCTCAGAATTCAATCAGGAACATGTCTTTACAAGGACATGTGTATGTGGGGTTGTTCTAAATCATCCTGTATATACATATATGAAAATTTTAATATATAAAATTATAAATACGTATATATGTATTTATTGTAACGTTCTTGCTTTCTCGATTGCTCGGATCGGCTCGTCGGAGTCAGGGTTCGAGAAAGAACAAAACTCCAATTTATTTTAGTTTGATGAAGAAAGAAGTCCTTTATTTTCTAATCAAAATAACCTTTATGCTGTGGCTGAGACAGCGTGGGATTTACAACTGTGGAACGCATGTTCCTCGGTACGATTCTTTACTCGCGGTCCTCGCATACGGGGAGTTATTGGATCAACGGACGGAAGATACACAGTTAGTACCGGGCCGACGCAGAATTTAACTAAAACCGATTGCTCGCAGTGAACGGAATGAATGCAGAATCAACTAAAATAAATGTATCACAGAGCTTAACTTAAGCTACTCGGAATTTTAATGAACGGATCGTGTCGTGAACAAAACTTAATCTATGTGAAATCATTAAACAGGCTAGGCCGTGAACAAAGCTTAACCTAGTTTATATCGAATTAAACGAACCATGCTATTAACGGAAATTAATTTAACTTAAACTAATGGGACTATTGATATAAACTATTCGGGCGATCGACGGAGAACACGAAGAATCGAGTGTTCTGAGTCGGACGGATGAGAGCCGGTGCTGTTTGGAGGGATCCGATGCTCAATCTGGATCTGCAAGGATGTCATGTGGTTAGTTGACCCCGTCGTAAACCTGGGGCTTTACATCTCAGGGTGACACGCCCGCCTGGTGCAGAGGACCGAGAACACTTGGTCAGAATCGGAAGGCCGGGAACGCCTGGCGAGGGAGACCGAGAACACCCGGTCCGAATCAGGAAGCCGAGAACGCCTGGCGCAGGAGACCGAAAACACTCGATCAAGATCAGGAAGCCGAGAACGCCCAGTCAGGATCAAGAAGCCGAGAACGCCCGGCGCAGGGGACCGAGAACACCCGGTCAGGATCAAGAAACCGAGAACATCCGACGCAGGAGGCCGAGAACGTCCGGCGCAGGAGGCCGAGAATACCCAGTCAGGGCTGCCGAGAACACTCGGTGGTCAAAAGTTCCGAAACCGCCTAGAGTCCAGACCCGATTGCTTCTCGGTCGAAACGACGCTCTATTTATACTCGAAATTTCGCAGGACGTTTCCTCTTGTCGATAATTCGGAGCAGGGCCGTACCGCAAATGGTATCAAGTAGGGCAAGCAAAAGGACCCTGCATGCTTATAAGAGCAGAATTACCTGAGTAACTGATATTATAAATAAAAACAAACTTTACTATTTAATTTTATTATGATTACGCGCGGAAAAGCTATCTCGCTGGTTTTTTCACTCTCTCGCTCGCTCATTTTTTGATATTCGATACATCGATTGATATATGTATATATCTGTGAGGCTTGATCGCTAGCGTCTCTTGCATCAAAGACTGCAAAAGGATACCATCCCCACTCCGTAGCTTCGACGAACGACGATGACGACATTTCTTAATATGATAATTTCTAGATTTCTAGACCGAATTTTGCATCGCAATATCTCCGCTCGAAAGGCACGTAGAAAAAAAGTTCTTTTGATATAATTCAAACTATCGATTAAGCCTATTTAAAACTTAATTGGTTTAACTGTTATTGAGGTCCGATATTCTCAGGTTCTCGCAACTCGCCGATTCACGTATAAAAACATCTCTCGCATGCATGTGCACGGTCAGCGCACACTTTAGCGCTGAGACACGACTGTGGTTTTTGATATACACGTATTTCTAATTTTGAGATATACATGGTGAGAAAAAGTGTAAAAACCCTGAAAAATCTAATCGAAAAATATAAGTTTTATAGAAAAGTGTTTCGGAAGTTAAAAGTTGTAGGGTTTAATAAAAAATATTTATTGATCTTATCTCTTTGATTTTGGATGGTGTCGCCAAGGTTAGAACAAGAACAAGTTGAATTTTTTAAATGTGACCTATTTTTTTTTGCATTTTCTTATATCTTCTTGTTGAGATGTTTTCAGAATAAGAACCATTGTTAGTGAAGACATTAAGAATATTTGTTAGTATTATCAGCATACACAGCAAATTAATTAAATAAGTAAGAAAAGTTACGAAGAGAATAAATTTAAAAGTTAAATTAAAAATTCGAAATTAACAATAATGGCTCCAAAAAATAAGTTCAAATTAAAGATGAAGAATGCCTCAGCAGAAGTTGGTGCGTGAATAATGAGGTTAAAATAAATATCCTTACTTTGAATGTAGTTTTAAAATATATTGGTCAAATATTTCGACTCAATTTTCGAATTCTCTTCAGTAACAAAAATGAGTAAAAAAAATATATATATATATATTTATATTCTGAATATTTCTTTCACCTTTAAACTGTATATTTAGATTAAACGCTCCAAAATTATAGTAATTAACTATAATAATTATTATAATAATTACTATGATTATATCATAATTATTATAATTATTACAAATACGTTGGTGTACAAACGAGTGTTAATCCCTCTTGCATATTAAGTCAGATATAGAAAAAAAATCCAAAATAGAGTGAAAGAAAGGTCCAAAGTTAAAACTACTAATTTAATAATTTAAAAAAAATAAGTATTATAAAGAGTATGAAACAGATAGCGAATGATAAATAAATTAGATGATTAAAGTCAAATTTAAAACTTACCAAAAATGAAAAGGAAACTAACACGAACAAGAAAACAGATAGTCTATGACTTTTAAAATTAAGTGACAGTTCGGTAAATATATACAGTGTTTACCAAAGGAATGGAAACCCCTAAATAACTTTTGTAAAAATGAAAATATAAAAATAACGGTAAAATACATATTTTGATTTATCAAAAAAGCTACCTTTTGACATGAATACTGATCATCCCACCCCCCCCAGGTACGGAGGGGTAAAAGGAAGTTGAAAATTTTAAATTGGACTAAGGGTCGAGTGGGAGCTCATTTGAAAGATCTTTTGATAACACTCTTGAAATTTCAAGTCGTACGACACCCCCATTCAAAATGGCGACCGCTCAAATGCCGAAATTTCATGCACTTAGCGTTATCCAGGATCAACTGCGTGGAAATGGCATRAATCTGATTTCTTGTGTGTGTGTGTGATTGTGTGTGTGCGTGTGTATGTGGGTGGGTGGGTGGGTGCGCGTGTGTGCGTGTGTGTGGATCGTTCGGTCGTACGATCGTAAGCTCGTTCGGTCGTAAAATGTATTTGGACGATAACGATTAATTTCTGCCTGCTCAAAGCTGAAGTTAAAAGGTGAAAATTAATAAAAACATATATATGCATGCACACACACATGTACATCTTACGATTAATAAATTAAAAATTAAATTTTTAAAAATGGTTGCCGAATTGTCGGAACGTGAAAGAATCACTATCCTTATGATGCGTGGATGGGATGCTAACGAACGATCGTATTCTGCTATCGTTCGATTATTTAATGACACGTATCCGAACTGTCGAATTAATAACTCCACTGTGTTAAAAACAATAAAACGTTTTAGAGAACCAGGTAGCGTAAAAAATCGCTCTAAGTCAGGGAGACCATCGTCTGCAATTAATGAAGAACAACAACTTGATGTTCTGCATTTATTGAAAATCCCAACTCTAGTGTTAATAAAGTCGCTCAAACTCACGATACTGCTCCCATGTCGGTTTGGAGAATTTTAAAGAAAAACAAGTTCCATCCATATAAATTGCAATACGTTCAAGAATTGCAAAACGGAGATGAGGAGCGTCATATACATTTCTGTGAAAGAATGATTGCACTAATAGATGTCCGGCCTATCTTCCCTTATCAAATTGTTTTCACAGACGAGGCAACTTTCATCTTAACGGGAGAAGTTAATAATCAAAATTTTCGTTTCTGATACAGTGAGAATCCGAATTTGGTGCGGGAAACTCAAACATACAACATCCACAAAAAATAAATGTATGGTGCGGAATAATTGATGGCTGTTTAATAGGGCCGTTTTTTCTTGAAGAAAATCTGAATGTTCAAAGGTATGAGAGACTACTTGTAGATCAAATAATTCCAACCATACAAATACTTTTCCAAATAATTTTGAAGAAATATGGTTTCAGCATAATGGAGCTCCTGCTCATTTTGGTGTAGGATCACATCGTATTTTAAATGAAACTTTTTCTACGGTAGGAAGAAGGAACAGAAATGAGGGAGGAGAGGATTGGCCACCTCGGTCACCAGATCTAACTCCTCTTGATTATTATCTATAGGAATACCTGAAGAGTAAAGTTTATAGAACAAACCCTGAAAGCATGAATTGATACGGATAAGGGATAAAATGGCTTTGATACCTTTTGAAACGAATCGTAGAGCCATTTCTGCATTCTAGTCAAAGATTGACATATTGTCAGGAAGTAAATGTCAGCTACTTAACGTAAATGTAGCTTTCAGCATTTACTTTAACACACTGAAACACAGCAAAAGGTTTTGAATCATTAAGAAGACGAGATGGCAATCTTCTGATGCCACCTAATCTGATTACTGTATAACACACGCACACGCACGCACACGCACACGCACACATATAATTACACACACAAAATCACACACACAATCACACACACACACAAGGGATCAAATTCATGTCATTTCCACACAGTTGATCCTGGATAACGCTAAGTGCATGAAATTTCGGCATTTGAGCGGTCGCCATTTTGAATGGGGGTGTCGTAACAACTTGAAATATTAGGAGTGTGTTTGTTACCAAAAGAAGCCCCCACTCGACTCTTAGTCCAATTTAAAATTTTCAACCCCCTTTTATCCCTCCGTACCTGGGGGTGAGGGATGATCGGTATCCATGTCAAAAAGTAACTTTTATGATAAATCAAAATAAGTATTTTACCGTTTCTTGATATTTTCATTTTTACAAAAGTTATTTGGATGGGTTATTTCCACACTTTTGATAAACCTTGTATATCCCTACTTTTGGTACATGTTCCACGAAAAATAAAAAAGATAGAGCGGAAACCTTATTTTTTATTACAAAGTAAGAGATCATTGTAAATCGGATCCAATAATTCGGTGTCGTTTTGTGAATTCAATCCATGTTTTTGTTTTTTTTATATAAATCATTTCAGAAATAAGACGGTTTTTGTAGTTCATTTCTTCGTCTAATACCAATCAAACTCATGATTTGATTGTAAAAATATAAGTTCTATAGCCAAATCATACATACTTCCATATATAACAAAAGATTTCCGACAATCAATCAGTTGTCACCTGGGGATTGCAGATCTGAAGATGCCAAGCGTGTATGGAAATAAGAACATGTGAAACACCTTCTGTAAATATCGAAATCAAGATTTAGACAGATTATCTTTTTCTCACGTCACATGTTAATATATATTAATATATTACATATTATGTGTTTTTTCCTTTTTTCGTGAAAAATCTTCCAATATGTATAATATGTATAATTCGTTAATTTCTTTTTTTGAAAGAATTTTTTAAGTAATTCATTTGGAGCATCCGACAAAAAGATAAAAAATATTAAGATACGATTGAAACACGCTCCTACCAGAAAAATCAAAATAAAAGAAGAATAGAAAATAAAAATAAATTAATATAATAAATTTCTATTATAAACAAATGTTAAAATTTATTTTAAAAATAATTGGGAGAATTAAGTATAAACAAACAAATGTTGTAAGTACTAATTATATCGAAGAGTTGTTGAAAATATACGAGATACTTGAAAAGAGTTACAATTGTATCTCAAGAGTTTCCGATCTTTCATTAAAATCTCATTCTGTAAAATATATATAATGTTATATACAGATAGTTCAGGATAACTCAGGATAATTTGCTTTATTTTGAATCGAGAGGATTATTATTGAATCGAGAAAAAAAGATGAAAAAAAAATCAAAGAAAACCAAAAGGGAAATCCGCAAAAAAAATCAAAATTAAAAAGAGGGATGCAACTCACTGTTAATAATAAGTAATTCAAGCTTGAGTCTCGTTGGCCTGATCACGGAAGTTGTTCGATCAAGGTGAGAATGGACGATTCGTAGAATTTTTGGTTTCGAGGAACAACAATTAGGAATCACTTTCAGTTTTGCGTTTTATTCATTTGCAGGTTTGTGTTTTATTTACTTCCGGTTTTGTTTCTTATTCAGTTGCGGTTTTGTGCATTATTCAATTGTGAGTTTTTAAATAAAATTAAAAAAGAAACGAGCAAAAACGAGCAAAAAGAGCGAAAACGAGAAAATAGGAGAAAAACGAGCGAAAAACGAGAAAAACAAAAGCGAGTCTTATAGTGTCGGCTTATATAGGAATCCTTTCTTTTCTGTGGGATGTGCCAAGTCGGAGGTTAAAATTTTGGTTAGTGAGATCCTTTCTGGGGATACAATTTTTGATTTCTCCAACTTTTGTTGGTAGGTTCATCGTGAAATTGACTCCACCAACAATCCAACTTTTGATTTTATTATTGCCTATTGGCTAGGTACGTTGAAAATCATCCATCCTATTTTCCGTCTTAGGGTTAGTCAAAATTTGGATGGCGTCATCAAGGAATGGGGGTGATTAATAAGTGGGAGTCAGTTAGAATTCGTTATCTCTGTGTTAAGTGTGGGGATGTTCTTTCTCATTTTTATGGTTCTTTAGATTTATTGAATGCAGGAGGATCTCGTCATCATCAATCGCAAATGCAGTGCCGGATGGCGATAAAGCCCAGTTTTTGATCTTAATACGTTATTTTCCAGTTTTACGATCTTTAAACGCCTGATAGACAACTTTTTAGTTGATTTTTTGCTAATATCAAGTGACTCCTTTAGTCATTTATTACTGTTATTATTATTGGTTGCAACGTATATCTGTTTACCTCTTAGAGAGGGAATATCMTGTGATATTTGTTTTATTTTCCACAGGCCATAGGCTCTGCGTTTTAGATTTTATATCGCTTCCGAAACGCACCTCTTAATCTGTGTTTTTCTTAAATGACTTTTATGAGTTTTCAAGAAAGAACAAATGAGTTCATCTTACAATTGTTAACAGACGAATTCCATTTAATTCTCTCAAGTATATTTAAAAGTCATGACTATAACCAGATCTCCTCGAAAGAAAATAATCGTGGAATCCATAGAACGTAACAATAATAATTAAAAAAAATATCATTGATATGTGTTTTCACATACCGGTCTATATTCTATTTGTTATTTAAAGACATGCGCGCCTAGCATGCGTTCTTTCAAATATCATCACCGATTGTTGTGAGAAATATCACCACATGCCTCGAGATGGATAAGACACTCGCCACGGAAAGTCGAGAGGTTCCAAGTTCAATCGCTGGCTGAGGTGTTCGCAACAAATTCTTTATAATATTCGAAGGAAAAAGGGATCAAGATGCTTGTTAGCATCATTATTATTAAATTGATTATCAATTTAATATCATGATACTATTCTTGTCAACTTAAGACTGTGTTTCAAGATCGAAAATTTATTCGGCGCGTAGTTTGATGAACTTGATAAATGTACATAAATTCACAAAAGAAACATTAGCACAAAGATCTAGTTTTTACCCATTTAGCGGGTAACATCTTTAATTATTTGTTGTGTTTTCACATACCGGTCTATATTCTTCTATTCGTTATATTTATTATAAATTTTTATTATTTATTTATAATTTGAAATACATCCCTTACGAAGAAATGTTTGCAATAGTCATATAATTTTAGAAAACTCAACTGAGAGTTTTTCTTTTGAGATAGTCGAAAAAACAGCTATGGGATAGATTCCCGTCAATAAGTTTTTCTACTTATTCCAGTTTCGGAAACGGGTATTCCGTTTGCGGGCAGCCCGTGGAAGAGGATGCAGTAGCCGCTGCGAATGCGTCCCCAAATGGCAGATAGGAAACACCCACCAGATATAATGGGTAGTTGCAAATAACCCTTCGGGGGAATAAGCAATTGCGGACCAATGGCCTAAGGGAAGAAAAATCCCGACAAAAAATCCAGGGAAAGAAAACTTTTGCAATAAATCAGCGAAGGAAAATAAAATGAAAAAAAGGATTCGGTTACCGGGAGTTTGGAGGTCCGGAACTAGCAGGGGGAGAGTATTGTCTCAGGCTCTTTTCAGGTCGGGGCACCTTTGGTGCCCAAATCCATGTGATGAGTAAAAAACCTCTCGGCTATTGCTGGCGAGTACCCGGGTAGGTTTGGCTACCGCCGAGGAGACTTTGCAACCGTCCGAGTCATTCGCGGGAAGCCGGGAAGCTCTCAGGAGAAATCAGTTCTGAGGAACGGATCCTTTACCTCGTCCTCCGGGATAAGGAATGATCCACCCGCTGCGCCTGCGCGAATTTCGCGTGGGCGCGTGGATTGGAAAAACGTTGTGCGGGCATGCGCTACTGCGTGGTAGTGGAACGTCCGGAATTCAGGGGACCCTCGCTTGAGGGATTTTCCCCTATCTTCCCCGGAATCGCCCGGTGGAGAGCTTTCGCCTACTCGCCCTGTCCTCGTGAGTCGCGAGGAAGCGCTCGCCGTGATGGCAGTCGAGCTTTGCTCGCTGTCGTCACAATCGATGTTGAGGAGTTCCTAGCCCTGCAGGAGCAGATCTTCCTCAGGGAAATAGGTCCCCGAAAATAAGTCCCTGAGAGAAGTAAAAAGGAGCGACAGGCCCTCTATTTAAGGGGGCGGGCCCATCGAAGGGAAGAGGAGCGAGAGGATGTGTCCCCTGTCCTTCTCTGGGAGACATAGACCCCCTCTCCCCACTGAGTGGGCCGCTAACGCGGGCCCGGGCAATGGAACTATGTGATCGCTATGGCCCTTGGCCCGCTGTGTGGCTGCGGACCCCAGGTGATAGGGGTCCTTAAAGAAATCATCGAGACTCTTCGGGGTTTCGACAAGCGCCTCACTTCTCTCGAAGAATCGATCCTTACAAGATCTCTCCTTGTCAGCCAGGTTCAGGGTTCTGCTACGAGGAATAAGGATTCCTCGAAGCGGAGGCGTAGGTGCAGAAGAAGGTAGCGGGGGGGACGGATCCCCTCCTCAGCATTCTCTAACCAAGAGGCGGGAAGTAATGCACCGTCGAGGGACGAACTGCACCCCCACGGCTCTCGTTTGAAAAAAATTCAAAACCCGCGGTCTCCGCCGCTCCAGTCCGCCAGGCGGACGGCTGAACCGCAGGTTCTGAGATGCTAGCGACGGATGGTTCAGAGTTCTGAACCACTGTCGTCCGACGCAAAAATCTGATTAAAAGAGAGGAGAAGGGGCGTTCCTTGGTGCCTCCCCCTGGCCCTGGAAGACCGCTGCCCGTCTTTGGGCGCATCTTTCCAAGGTGATCCAGCCAGTATCGGCTAGAAGTAAAGCCGGGCGTAAATGGCCTGTGCACACAGTATATGTACAGGCCCCGGCCGCTGCCGGAGTTCGAGCGGCGGATGCAGACCGTGTCTGGCTTGATTGGGCGGTGACCTGGGTGATCTTGCTGAAAGGCGAGCCACTCAAGTGTCACCGCTGCCTGGCCGCCAGACACGTTCAGCAGCGGTGTCCGAATCAGGTTAACCCGCTGCTGTTTAAATTGCGATGGCCGGGGCATGTAGTGGCGACGTGCCGTTTGCGGCCGCACTGCCCCATATGCGCCGACAGAAGCAGGAGTACTCGCACAGACCCGGCGGGCCCGGTTGCCCCTTCTATCCCTCTCGCAGGGTAGACAGGAGTAGAGTGGGGGCTTCCACTCCTGCCCCTTCACTAGTGCTGGAATCCGGAGTGTCGCCGCATCGGATATCTTCGACGCGGCGATCACGCCCGAGCGGCGTGGGGATAGTGCGATGTCCTCCCAGGCCGCCGGGCAAGAAGGCGCGCGCGGCTTCACCGAAGCCACGCTGTGCGCCTCGCCTGGCTCCCCGGTCGTGGACTCGCCTCTAGCGAATGGGTGTCGGCATGCCGGTGTTTTCGTTGCGCGGTCTGCTCGCCAACGTCCGTTACATGACGGGCGAACGACGTTCCCATCTGTGCGCCGTATCGCGGCGGTCGGGGCGGCGCCCGTCCCTTAGCTGTGTCGCGCCCTAAAGCGCATGCCGAAGTCCTCGCGGGCCAGCCTGGGGGGGGATCCAGTCTTAGTGCCGTTCAGTCCCGGGTCCCTTTATTTTAAAGGTCGCAGTGAAGGAGGTTTTTTAGTGGGTATGGTGTCCATTACAGTATGGCACGGCACTGAGTCCCACACTACCTCGAAGCCCGAATCCCTTCGAGAGCGAAGGTGGAGGGGTACATAAAACATTTTCCTCCCTAAAAAAGGCCTCTCTACCTATTCTTCGAGAAAGTCGCATTTTTTATCTGATAACACTGGCTAGAACAGTCATTCTGAGGTTATGTGAGGTTTAATTATGTTACGAAAACAAGAAAGGAAGATAGAAATAAAACTTTACGTGATATTATTTTAAAAACCGTTAGAGCAGTGAAAATACATAATTTATTTATCCAACAAACCGCATAAAAATTTTAAATAAATTACCGATGAAATCATTATTGCAAAAAGATCTCTGAATATGTATATTAAGCTTAGAACGTGTGACAATCAACCCCAAGGGATTGTCACATTTTCACAGTTTTATTTAAAATTAAATAACTTATTTATACAATGACATAGTCAAAAGTGATATATTTTTTTAATATCTAAGTAATGTAGGTGTATTGTAACGTACATAGTTTTTCAAAATCTTACATCCACTTTTTTCTAAAAATCACTAAACAAAATCTATGACAACCAGTTCTGATCTCCTCTATTACACGAATTGTACACGAATTTATGATTATGTAAAATATAAAGCGACAATAAAAGAACATATTTGTAGCTTCATAAGAGGCCAATAGTAAAAAAATCTAATTATGCATTCGTACAAACACACGCATTCACTGCAAAACTGATTCAAACCAAACTTTATATATGTTTATAGATTAGAATATTATAAGTTATATATATATATATATATATATATACACACACACATATGAATAAAATCCGTTTGCTTATCTGATTGGGCACAACTATTATATTCATAGCGATCAGTGCTTAAAGTTATTTATATTAGGCCAGATCAAAAGACACGGTAGTGTCTCGCGCTAAGTTCACGCGTAGCGCGAGACGGACCGTGTATCTTTACGCGGAACGACTTAGATTATGTATACGGGATCAATTTAAACATTACAGATAAACACAAAAATTAAGAGACACGGTAGTGTCTCGTGCCAAGTTCACGCGAGACGGACCTTTACACGAGACCGAAAGTTGAGACGAGCCGAGATTATCAGATCTCAATAATGGCTGAGCCGATTGAGTTGATAATAAACTTAATCGATAGCGCATATCCAAATTATATAATAAAAGTATGCTTATTTTTATTGTACGTGCTGTAGAAAAAAAGTTATTATAATGTAAAGTGTAAAAATCAAAAGATCAATCTCCGGGATGTACGTATGTACACTTTCGAATTTTAGACGTTAGGTGCGCTAGCGTCATTGATTGACAGCAGTGCTYAYAAGGRTRYGTTCCGATATTCACTGCGAGTGCTAGTATATTTAATAATAAAAGATATTAGGGCTACGTTCGGGCAGACGCTATTAGCGCTAAAAATCTATAGTACACGTAACGTGCATTACAGATTTTCAGCGCTAATAGCGTCTGCCCGAACGCAGCCTAGGTTTTGGAAGACTTTGTATCACTAAACTTAGACATAAGTTTCAAGATTAAGGATGTTAATAAATGTTCAGTTTTATTGGTATATCGAATTTATCTCTCCCTTATTTTACTCGATTGTTGCATTTGCAATTGAATAATATAGACTAAAATAACTGAAGATATAGTAAGTAGCAATAACTTTTTAATTATTGAACGATACAAGAAGTACAACAATAATTGAAATACAATAATTAAAATTGAATGTAGCACAGTAGAGTAATGCATGGTCTACAATGAGCAATAGCAGTAATGGATGACGCTGTAAGAGTAAGAAATTGACTAATCACAGTCGAATGTGAGAAGAATAGTTGACTGTGATCGGTCAATTTCTTACTCTTACAATCTCATTCACTACTGCTCATTGTTTATATTTTGTATTTTTGTAATATAATTAATTAAAGAACACCATCATATACTGCATACTGAAAATTTGACGGGGGTGGTGGTGAAACCTCTTTAGCAAAATCTAATTAATTTATATATTACTAGAAAAAAGAAATGATATCTATCAAAAATTACCTTTTTTTAAAAAAAGAAAAAAAGAGGCGTCAAGTATACGTCAAGTACACGCTCTTTTCAAAATCAAAACAGAATAATAATTTTACCTTTCAAAAAAGCTGTCGTATATATACTTTCTACAAAAAAAATGATATTAGTGATAGGAAATGGCGCCAAGTGAAATTTAAGAAAGGACTATAAATACAATATATTAAAAAAATAAATATATAAAAATATAAACTATTAAAGAAATTAAAATATTTCAAAAAATAACAAATTTGATCAAAATTAAAAAAATATATTAAAAAATACAAAAAAACTTGGCGCTGCTAGTATTTTAAGGTGTAGCAGCGCCAAGTTTTTTTGTATTTTTTTAATACATTTTTTCCGGACGCCATATTGGACTAAGAAATAACAAAAATAATGTAAAATCAAAAAATTTTCTTCGTTCTCGGCCTGGTTAATGTCCTGCAGATTTTATATATTTTAATTCTGGAAAAGGATTTCCAAATGTATGAAAGCAACAGGGTTAGGAAGTAACACGTTATATGTGTTGTAACATCGTCAACATTTTCGTTACATTTTTTCGGTAAAGATCGTTACATTTTTCTGTCTATAACGGTAATGTTTTCATTACATTTTTATAACGAATTTGCCGTTATTTTTATCGTTACTTTAGTTTCCTATTTTCCTATTCTCTATACTTATTCAATAGATCAGTTTCAAACAAAATAGTTAGCCTCAGGACACATTAGTAATAAGAAATTAAGATAACTGCTAGACACTTTATTAATTCTGACGTTCTTTACGAGTATATTAATAATTATTTCACTTGACATTTTAATATTTCACTCCGTAACTTTTTAATGTTTTATTATTGGACGCTTCAGCTTATTCTGAGACTTAACTGGATTCTCGCATGACCGATGAATTGGTAATATACAAGTTTTTTTACATTGTTGATGGATTTCGATTATATTAATTAACTCGGTGACATCTGTAAAATTTTATTAATTTACTACATTTATGTTTAGCAATGACATAACTTCTTATTATACTTTTATTTTTATATCATGTTTTTACATTTTGTTTTTATAACCCTTATCATTATTGTTGGTCTGCTTTTTACTGATATTCATTTTAAAACTTCTTCACTCTATTTGCTTAATATAGTCAATTTAATATGCCTTTTGATTTATATTATTATTAAGCTGATGAAGATTAAATACAATCGAAACATTCTTTTATTATTCTAAATATCATTTGAAAATAAATTATATTATTTCTTTAATTCTTTGGTATCTATTGTAATATTGTTTGTCCTTATATTTGTCCATATATTTGTTAATTTTTTAAATAAAAAACAATTATATATCTATTAAATTACATTTAATAACAAAAAAATAAAAACTAGTAATAATAAGATATTAGTAAAAAATTAATATTTACATTTTATACTGTAATTAACTTTAAATTTTGTACACTGCACGAAAAAAGAGAATTAATAATTGCAGCTTGTCTATATCAACAAAATTCAAATTGGTTAATGGGAAACAAGAAAAATATTGCTGCAAGACTGTATTTGGAAAACTTATTGGGAATTAGATCAAGCAAAAGTTCTCCAAATGATAAGCAAGAAGCTATTGATCCTAAAGATGATATTTTAAAATTTCATTAAAAAATACATCCTGAAGAAAAAGAATTTTTTAAATCAAATAACTATAATATTGAAACAACTATTGAATGCTTGAAAAGTTATTAAATACAACACATTATTTTCAAGTAGTGCGTCAGTAGATTGATTATTGAAGCTCATGAAATATACAAAAATGTAAGCAGTAAGCGAATTGACCAATGTTAGTAGAAAATGTAATACAATTCTCGACTGTTTGGCCGATTTGCTTACCCTACGTTTTTGTATGTGTCATGGACTTTAGATATGGAGGTTTCATATTAACGTCGCAAAAAGATCATCTTAATACAATGGATCAGCAACTTCTTTTAAAAGTAAACAAAAATGTTAAATAAAATGTAAGTTTTTCAGTATTATTTTTATTTATAAAAAAATCAATAAAAGTTACTTTTTAGAAAAAGTAACGACAACGCGTTATTCTTTTAAGGTAACGTTTTCAACCGTGCAAAGCAATACATGTGAAAATTTATGATAAAAATTATTGCGTTTAATTGATAAAAATAGAATGACTTATCATCCTCTTAAGAATAGAATTATTTACTGAAATATTTCTTTTTATTTGTGTGTCATTTTTATTAAAATAATTATTATATAAAAAACTATAAATAACTTCTTTAAAAAGACACTCTCTATAATTCTCAAAACAATAATAAGTACTTAAATGTTAAAAGATTAAAATTATTTTACACGTACGCGATAAGATTTCAAATATTTAAATTATTTTCTCTTGTGTTCAATAAAACATAAATTGTTGTTACTTTAAAATTATTTTTGATTATATAAATATTTGATGTACATTTGATGTACATACTCTTTCCTTAAGAAAGCAAATCGAATATAGTTTGATCTACAATATAAAACAAAAAATAATATATTTTTAAATTAATATAGATTAACAAAAACTATAATTAAAGACCTTATTCGAAACTAGATCTTCATGTTAATATTTCTTGTGTATTTTTATATACATTTTCAAATTCATTAAACTGCATATCGAATGAATTTTTAGTCTTAAGACACAGTCATAAGCTGAACAAGAATAATAACGTCACGTTATTAAAATATATTATTAATAATGAATTTAATAATATCGCTATTAATAATATCGCTAATACGCATCTATTAATCTCTTTCTCCCTAAATACTATAAAGAATTTGTTGTGAAAAATAATACCTCAGTCAAGGATTGAACCTGGGACCACCTGACTTTCCGGGACGGGTGATCTTATGCTTCGACGAGGCATAATTCTTTTAAGAACTAGGTTAGATTTTTAAGCAAGATCTAGCTTTGACCGACTAAGGCCGAGCTTTGATTAATTATGTTCATATTCTAAAATTTAAAGAAGTTATACATCTAAAATATTATTGAAAATATTTAATATGATTGTTGCTTAAATAATTACGATAAGATATCTTTACAGGATAATATTTAATTTTCTTTAGATAAAGCAGTCTTTGATTTTATTTAAATAGTTTATAAAGAAGTAAAGAAGGGAAGAGAGAGAGAGAGAGAGAGAAAGAGAGAGAGAGAGGAAAAGAGTAAGCGAAATTATAATATTTCTGTTTATGAATTAACATGTGGCTTTGAGACTACATATGTAACTTTAAATCCACATGTTAATTCATAAACAGAAACATTATAGTTACGCTCTTTTTTCAATCTCTTTCTTTTATAGATTCAATTATTTAAATAAAACCAAAAAGTTGCTTTATTCAAAGAATACAAGTTGCTTTATTCAAAGAATACAAAATATTGTCCCGACAATATTTGATCCCCCAAAGGGACAAATATTGTCCTATTGTAATTATTTAGGCAACAATCATATTAAACAATATGAATATGTTAAGCTCTGACTATAAGTTCTGAATATAAATCAAAGAATAAAAAATATCGTTAAGAGTGACAACACTAATCGTGTGTAGAACAATTATTATTTAGAAATCACATGTACGTTTCGACTCTTTTTTTAGCCATCTTCAGTATATAAAGAAATGTTAAAACTAATGAAATTCATATTAGATATAGTCAAAACATATATATTGATTTCTCAATAATTGTTTTTTTTTATATACATGACTAACCAGTGTTGGCTGTTATTGACATCTTTTTATTCTTTGAATCATGTTAAAACTGTCAAGAAGACCAATGTATGACGTCTAAAATAAATAATATTTAATTAAAATTTGCTATGTTAATTTATTAACTGATTATCATCTTCCTGTGATCAATAAATTATCAAAAAAATCTGAGACTTCTTAACCTTCTAAAGTTGCAAACAAGCGATTGATTAGAGCTGATTAGGCTCTCTCTCTCTCTCTCTTTCTCTCTCTCTCTCTCTCTCTCTCTCTCTCTCTCTCTCTCGCAAAGGACGTCAACGACGATTGCGACGACGATGTCGTCGTCGCAACGTCATTCTGTCTCTGGAACTGCAAACCGAATCTCTAGATTGAGTTCTCAGCGAACACACGTGCGAGCGAAACTAATCCGCGACTTCTTCCTCTCTCCCCTTTTCCACCTACCACCCTATTCCTTTCTCGGAAACTCCGTTGAGACTAAGTCTTAAGTCAGGTTCTCATGTATAACGCGTAGCAATCCCAAAATTAGCTCAGAAACGAGAGGTTTCTACTGATACTATTATTAGATTCGTAGTTACTTAAATCCCTGGCTTCTGGTTTTCCTAAACTCACGAAATCACTAAATCCTTAAATTCTTTTGTAATAAAAAAAAAAAAAATTAATAATTATGAAATTGAAAAAATTTAATAATTTAATAATTATGGATAATAATGTGAAAATATTTCTCCAATAGCTTTTCGTTTCTATATTCGAAACTCGCATCAAAATCAAAATGCAATTAGAGACGGAAATTCGAGATAAATGTGATGTATGCAAAAATATAAGCGGCAAACTGAATTAATGCGAATCGTATGTGGACAAGACGTAATCAGTTGCAGAGTGTGCACGTGAAAGGCTGACCTAAGCCTTCGTTATTGCATATGTACGCGTTCGCGAAATTGTATTAGCGATTGCGTGTATATTGAGAATGAAAGCGAGCGAGATTGTATAGTATCTGTAGCATAATTTCTTAACACAAATATAAATCAATAATTCAATGATCTTTAAATCAATATTTAATAAATCAATAATTAATTCTAAATATCTCATTAATGACTTTTATTAAATAATAATCACACTTTTATATATTTAATACATTAAATTATAAAATTAAAATGAGTTTTATAATGTGTGAATTTTAAAATAAATTTTATAATGTGAATTTATGTAAAATGAATTTTATAAGTTATTAATACATAGAAGAGAAAATGATATTATAATCTACATTTACATTTTGTACAACTTTATTAATAATTAATACTTTAAATTAAAAACTTAACATTACATTTGTCAAAGTATAATTGATTCTAGACTCAAAGTTAAATATTTATTACTTAGGATGTTATTTATAAAAATGTGGCAACACTGCCTAATGCATCAAAGAGGAACAGAGATGGTAATGTGGCCCTCCATAAAAGTAAATTTAAAAAATTAGTTTGTTTTAAAAACAGTGTTTTGTTACGAAATTATAGGTACTTACAAAAAAATAACATAGTAAAGAAAATATTGCAGAATGTATATACGTATACAAGCTGTATTCCATATATAAGCTGCTGTCAATACTGAAAATCTATCGTAGTTGTAATAAAGCTTAGATTAGCAGTACAACAATCGACTTATCGAATAACTACTTCAATAAAGACCTAAAAAAGAGGCTTTATTATTATCAGCATGCTTAGAGAATTACATTAGCAAAATGCCATGCTATTATTGTTTAATTAATGCATAGCTTGGAAAAAAATATTAAATAACAAATAAAATATTTAACAAATAAAAGATGTATATATATATATATATATATATATATATATATATATATATATTCGGATGACAATATCTTTCCAGATGTACAAATGATTATAAATTCAAAAAAAGTTCTTTTCCGGTAATTCAAAAAAAAAATTCCATAGAAATATACCTTTTAATTCTGACGAAGTTAAATCAAAATTATTCTGAATTATTCTGTTATTTTTCTGTTCATAATGGGTTCAAAAAAAATCGTTCACCTGCGAGCAATATGCGACCGCCAACAAATGAAGGCGATTCTCATAAATAAAAAATCACATAGAATAGAGTAAAAAACGTAATGAGACTTTTCAACTATAACTAATGAAATTACGATTTTTTTGATCAGCCCAAAATTGGGTTCCGAGAAACTAAAAGTAAAAGTGTTTGACACATACAGTACATCTTTGTCTAGCTCTATATAAAAATTAGTTTAGGATCTATAATATTTCTGAGAGATATACAAGGTGTTCTATTTAAACTTTCGGATGAAATTATCTTCCAAACTATTCAAAAAAATGTTTCAAAAAATGTTTCAAATGAAACTTACTTTATTTCAACACTTTTTGGGACATCTCACAGATCTTCTCTAGATAGACACATTCCTTCCTGAATTCGTCACGAAATAAGCTATACGCGTAGCTAAACAAAAACAGTTTCATTTAAAAATACGAAAGTCACCTTGAAATCTTGGTCATCTATCTTAGAGAAGATCTGCGACGATCAAGAAAGATCCCCTTCGAAACAAAATAAGTTCCACTTTTTTGGAATAATGAATTTTTTGGAATAATGAATAGTTTGAGAAATAATTGTGTTTGAAGATTCAGATAAAACACATCCTATATTTGCGTTTACTGAGATATTATCTAAAAGCTATTTTGATTTTATTGAGAATTTTTATAGACTACGTATAAAAAGATTTTGTATCTGAAAAAACTCAGAATTGGTAATATAAAAGCGAAATATTTTGGAATGTTCACTTAGGAATGTTTTGAAATAAAAAAAAAGAAGAAAAGAGAAGAAAGAACATATATATATATATTTTATAACTTTGACATTCAAAATAAATTATTTTTTTATTCTCTCTATCTAGGTTATATATCAACATATTAGTATCAAAATATGGAATACAATTATACGATGTAATTATATTTTTTATAAAAATTTATTTAATTATTACTATTTACTATTATTTACAACCAATATTTACATCATTTTATATTATTAAAGTACAAAAATATAAACACATTTTTATTCTTGAATGAATATTAATATTTAAATTGTAAACGTGACAATGTTTATTTTATGTAGTAATTGAATGATTTAAAATTTAATTTTGCCTTTATTGTGCAATATTATTTTATTTTCTATGTGCTACTGTATAATAGAGATACAATATGAAATATATATGTTTAATATTTCAATCAGTTTACATGAATAAACAAGTTTGCCCTTTTTATTTTATTATTACTTTATTTATTACTGTTTCTAAAATTTATAATTCGTATTATATATATTTTATTTTTTAGAGTTTTTTCTTTTCTCATCTTTTACTGTTTTATTAATATATTGAAATTTAAATTTAAATTTAAATTTTAGACTATTTTTTTTTCGTTAATTGGATGTTACAGCTAACATTTTTTAAAAAGTTCTGTATAAATCTTATTATATTAATACATTTATATCGGAATAATATTAATTTAAAAATTAATATTTCATATTACTCAATCATTTTTTTAACATAATGGAATATCTTCAATTCAATTAAGTTTATAAAAATATCATAACAATTTGTTTTCGAATATCTATAATTTTCAGATAAACACAATTTCATATAATTTTCAGCTAAATAATATAATTTTATATATAATTTTCCGAGAAATAGTATGGTTTACGTCGAGAGATTCTCAGATAACGTCTGTTCGTCCAATGCTGCGATGCATAATGCATATGATGCACTTTCTCACGTGATCTCGCAACGGAGGAAGGAAATATCACCACAACGCTACTGGAGAGAATATCAATTCTGAAAGGATATCAATGGCAAATCGCGGATTCAAAGATGTCACTTCCTCGATTTGCAGGCTCTGCTCTCATTATACTAAGCTCCCCAAAATTTCACGATACAATTCTCAATTCGCTTTTTAAAAACAGTAAAATTCATTCCAAAGATAAATTTTAAAAATTTATCATAAATTTATCGATCTAAATATATAATTAATCAGAATGTAGGATAAAAACAGGTAATATAAGGTAATAATGTAGAGCAAAAGGAGGAAACTATTTTTAAATTAACATTACTCTGATAAAAATGTACATTACAAATGTATAAGACTTTTAATTTATGCAAAACTTTTAAGAAACATATTAAATATAATGTCTAATTAATGAAAGTCTTCAAAATTTAAGTTCAACTACAATAATAATAAAAAAATAAATGTAAAAATAAGGGGTTTACAAAATGAGATATAATTTAGAATACGGGTCACAAATTTCAAGAACAATATAAATATATATATATATATATAAAACACAATAAATAACTTATTTATACTTGTCATAACTTTTATTTATGTAAATTAATTGAAATACAGTTAAACATTGTTCATATCTTTACATATCTGTACACAGAAAATAAAATAAAATAATTGAAAACAGACATTACCTGCACAGAGAGAATAAAAAACATAAAATTAAATCTTAAATCATTAAATTATGTAAAATAAACATTGTCACATCTAAAATAAATATTATTATTCCCAAGTTTATATTTTTATTAAGCAAAGAGAGGCCAATAATGATCAGGCTGGATCTTCGTTGCCCAATCATATTTATACATACAAATATCTCAGTCTGAATATGCGCCGCATACTATCGGAATTTCAACGCAATTCTAGAATCAAAACTAATCTAAAATATCGCGAATAATATTAATAATTACATATGATGCTGCTGGCATCTTAAAATTAGAAAGAAATTATATTACGAAAAATATTATCTCAGCTAGGGTTTGAACCTGGGACCTACCTGGCTTTCCGAGGCGGGCGTTTTATCAATTTCAGATTGAAATATTTGAAAGTAAACATTATATATTCTACTTCCTCTATGAAATTTTTTTTTTTGAAGTATTTTATGTATCTGTACATCTTGATGTGATAAATAAAATCTTCTAATGTCAATAGGAAAGTTAAGAATTGCAATTAAACAACATAATATTATTCACATACAATATTATAGAAAACCTCTACGAAATACATTAAAGAATTCGCTTTAAACTTGACAACACATGATTAGGCAATGCTTTGATATTTCCAAGAATAAAAATAATACTTGTGAAGTATAATCGTGTTTATTACTGCTTAGTTTTTAAATAATCATTTTCCAATTGAAATACCGACTGGAAATAGCGAAATCGGAAATAAGTGAAAAGAAAATAATGTGTGTATGTGCGTGTGCGTGTGCGTGCCTGTACGCGTGCGTGCGTATACATATTAAGGTGTGTATATGTAAATATGTGAACATGAGATAATAACTTCGATATTAACATTGTCAATCTGAATGAAAAAAAGAAGAGCAACTCATTATTTATGTTATTTATCATTTTTTAAAGGAAACTAATTTTTAATTCGCTCCTAATCAGTATTGAACATTCGATATGAATCAAATCTAGAAAGAATTTGAAATGATGACGAAGAGAATTAATTGAAAAGCAACGATTGAATAATATATCATTTTCATTTCAAATTTTCAAGTTTCTAATAAGATTATTAAATCTTTTTATAACAAATGCCATATAGTAATATAATCTAAATATCGTTTTGCGTTTTGTTTATAATATTACTCGCATATTGTAGTGTCATTTAGTGTTTGATCCAAATTGAATTAATTTTTAAATTATTGAATCATAACTGACGGCAATTTCGAAACCATGTGAATAGGGATTCTATTCACTTTATTTTAATGTACTAATACTTTCTTAGGTATAGCGTAATAACGAAAATTTTCAGTTTTCATAAAGAAAATATAGAAATAAAACTCTCAAATGCTCACGAAACAAAATTGTATCCTTCTATAAGTTTCATGTGCAATTTTTATTTTATATAAATTGTCATTTTAGATTATTTAAGAGCCTTTCTTGATCCAAAATTTTCAAAAAATCGATTTTTTTTTTCATAAATCAATACAGTAAAGTGTGTAAAATAAAATCTCATAAAGTTGTTGTCAGATTCTGACCATAGAGAAAGTTATTTACGGTCAAAGTGAACGATGCATAAAGCATGCTTAAACCTAAATTGGAGTTGTAAGATATTAACATGTGAAAGAAGACAAACTCAAACCTTCAATACTATAAAGAACAGGATGTTTGTGTGGTACAAAGATAACTAATTGAAGGTAGAAATTATATTTTTTATGTTGCTTTGAACACGTTATCAAATTTTAAACGCGTTTTTTTCGAAATCATGTTTTTGAAGTCGCCGTTGTACAAAACTTCCATACTAATAATCCGATTAACTTGAAATTTGATATGCATGTTTGAATTAAGTTTCGCTACTGCATGAAAGAGGATTTTATGATAACTTGAACAGATTTTTAATTTACGAGAAAGTACAGAAATTTTTGCGGAAAAAATAACAGTTTTTCTTTACAACGCCGTTATTTAATAAAAAATTATTATTTTTCATATTTTATAGTTCATGCAGTTAGAACTCATTACTAATTATAAAAAATTTTGATTTTCTATTCTAGCTCTTTTGGACAACAAATTTTTTACAATGGTGAAGTCCTCGGAAATTTTGGCACCACTACACTACATCCTAGATACCGTCTATTATATATAATATTTAAGCGACAAATACAAGAAATTTATATTAAAATGTCAATAAAAAAACCGCAAGCTATTACATACTTTGATTTCATTGTTTACTTACAAATTACTTTTGAAAAACATTCAATATTACGTCCTCTAGCAAAAAACGGTTCTTAAGTACAAAAATATAAACGTTTTTATTCTTGTTGAATAATATCTATTTTATATAACAATATTTATATAATAATTTAAAGATTTAAGGTTTAATTTTATGTTTTTTATTGTTCAGAGCACAATTGTGTAGGGAAAAGTCATTAGTACCATCATATCACTTCGTTTTTGGTCCATATTTCTTAAGTAAAAGCTAAAAATAAAACTTTAGAAACATAAATACAACTAGAAAATGTTTTCTATTAGATGACATAACAGTTTTTTATAATATTGTTTCATTTTGCAATAACTAATTAAGATGAAAATGAGTGTCTGACAAAATGAATCTCAAAAATGATATAGCAGAAATATACATATCCCACGTATTCTTTTTCTTTTACAGAGAGAATAAATCTATACAAAATACTTATAAAAATTTAATGTGTTTGAGAATTTTTAGAATCTTTTCATTCTTTAAAACTGTTTTTGTTGATTTATAACGCATGAATAACGCCTTTATTAACATTTATCAACGCATACTTTATGTTGTTCCATAAGATGCACCCAGATTGTACAGAAAACAAAAACTAATTCATTTTAAACTTTCCCGAATTATGAAATGTATTCCTCTTTCGTCCCATTCCTTATCTAAAAATATTCTTAAATGTTCCAAAAGATTTTACTTTCATGTCACCAATTTTGAGTTCTTTTACAGATACAAAAGAAAATCCTTTTATAATCTATAAAAATTTGCAATAAAAATCGAAATAACTTTTAGATAGATAACGTTTTAACTTTTAAATAGTAAATGTTTCAGATAGATAGTTAAGAAAATAAAATATATATCTTTTAGGAATATTACAGGCCTCTAAACTAACTTTTACAAGGAACTAAACATAGTTGTACCGTATGTGTCAAAATACTTTCATTTTTAGCTTCTTGAAGCCCGATTTTAGTGACTCTTCAAAAAAATTATAATTTTATTAAAACTTACAGAGGTAAGAAGTTCTCATAAGCTGCATCTTTTATATGATTTTTTATTTACGAGAACCATGTCCATCTGTTAGCGGTGGCACATATTACTCGCGAGTGAATGATTCTTTTTGAATCCATTATGAACAGAAAAATTATTTCTTTCAGAACAACTTTGATTTAACTTTATAGGAATTAAAGGTACACTTTTATGAAATTTTTTTGAATTATCAGAAAAAAATTATAGAAAAGAATTCTTTTGAATTCATAACGATCATCTGTGCTATCTGGAGCAAACATGTAGCGAAATAATATACAAAGAATAAGTTATTATCTTATAGTCTTTCTTAATATGAATTATGGTTATTATCTTATAATCTTTCTAATATAAATTATAGGTTTTTGTTTTCTTTAATCATCTAGACACATGTTTCTATCAGTATTAATAAAATGCAATTAATAATTTTTAGGAAAAAAGGGAATGTTGTTTTAGGAGACTTATCTCAGTTTTAGGAGACTTATCGGCGATTTTCCCCTAATAATGTTATTTTATTTTTGATGTGCAGTATTGTACACTAAAGATATAACTATGTTTAACTGTATTTTGATCAGTTTACATAAATAAACAAGTTTGTATTTCATTTTTCGTGTTATTATTGTTTCTAAAATTTGTGACATATATTCCACATATTATAGCCCTTCAGTTTTATACTTTATAATTTTTTGGTGACTTTCAATAAAATAAACATAAGACTAAAGTAACTTTTCAATTCTAAATTGAATTCTAACATTAATAAACAAAATAGCAATGAATCTGTTGAACAGGCTGGAATAAAATATATATCTATATAAAGAACGTATCTGAAATGATTACTTCTGCGGTGAGCAGAAATGAATTTATTGTAGACTATAGATGCCTTAATAAACTTGGCAGGTTTATTAAGTTCAGAAAAACAGAAATACATGAATAATAACGTCATATATAAGATATCCTGTATGAATTGTGATGCATCGTACGCAGGACAAACGAAAAGAAAACTAACCCATTAAGTCCTGAATAGACGTTTTTTTATTGCATTTTTCAACGGTAGTGTTTTCTAAAGAAAAGGGTTGTAAAAAATGTTAAAGTAGGCATTTCTGACGTGAAATTAACTAAACTTTCAGAATCTAATATCAAATTTCCCGAAAAATGCACCTGTAACAAACTATATATGGTTTTTTTCCAAAAAAACGAGCATTTTTTTATCTCGTGTTTTCACATTGAAATCATTTTAGAATTACTGTTTGAACTGAAGAAATCGCGTCCTCGAATCTTAAGCTTTAAATTGTGTATGTGAGCATTTCAAAATTTAATGCGGAAGCAACCAAAATGGCGGATCAAACGCGGAAAAATCGTTAAAAACTTCAGAAATTTTTTATTTGAAAATGATAAACTTTTGAAAAAAATTTTACTGAGCAAAAAGTTTTTAAAATTTATCAAAGAATACGTTGTAATTTTTTCAGAATTTTTTGGGACGTTTTTACATTTTTCAAATTTGGTGATTTTGTATTACATATACATTTTTTCTACTACTTTCAACAACTAACATTATCAATTGCGCCAGGCGCGAGTGCTATCTTTTTATTTTACGAAACCAATGTTTTTGCTCACAATGGATGTTAGAATCTTTGAATAATATTTTTTTGATGCAGAAATTACTCTGTCAAACTATTGTCGAGTGGAGGTTCGATATATCGAGGAGTCGATATATAAGAAAATGCAATTCAATAGCAAGTCACAAAAATATCTATTTTTTGGATTTTTTGGATGATATCTAGTCATCGTCAAATCAATTATGTTCAGAGAACAGAAGTGAATGAAAAAGAATGAAAATTATTATACGTTGAAAAGAAAACTGTATATACAAAATAATATTAAAAAATTCTGTTATTTCCCATGTAAATTTGATTATCAACTAATTACTCAAAAATGATAGACATAAAAGAAAACCGCGGAATAATCGTCAAAAACTTCAGGAATTTTTTATTTGAAGATGATGGACTTTTGGAAAAAATTTTTCTGAACAAAGTTTTTAGAATTGTTCAAAGAATACGCTGTAATTTTTTTAGAATACTTTTTTAATTTTTCAAAATCGCCAAATTTGAAAAATGTAAAAATGTCCCAAAAAATTCTGAAAAAATTACAGCGTATTCTTTGATCAATTTTAAAAACTTTTTGCTGAATAAAATTTTTTTCAAAAGTTCATCATTTTCAAATAAAATATTTCTGAAGTTTTTGACGATTTTTCCGCGTTTGAGTCGCTATTTTGATTACTTCTGCATTAAATTTTGAAATGCTCACATACACAATTTAAAGTTTAAGATTCGAGGACGCGATTTCTTCAGTTCAAACAGGAATTCTAAAATGATTTCAATGTGAAAACACGAGATAAAAAAAAAAGCGCGTTTTTTTGGAAAAAAACCATATATAGTTTGTTATAGGTGCATTTTTCGGGAAATTTGATATTAGATTCTGAAAGTTCAGTTAATTTCACGTCAGAAATGCCTACTTTAACATTTTTACAACCCTTTTCTTTAGAAAATACTACCGTTGAAAAATGCAATGAAAAAACGTCCATTCAGGACTTAATGGGCTAAAAACGAGACTAAAGGAATATGTTAAAAATATTAGACTAGACCCACAAAAACACTGTTATCTCGGATCATATTGCCGAACACGACATTCGATAGATTGGGAAAATGTTAAAATTTTAGATTCTGAATCAAAATATCATAAAAGATTATTTTTAGAAATGACACATTAAGGAACAAAAAAATGATTTCAATTTAAATAAGGATACGGATTTAAATACGGAATTATTGGATGAATCTTATTTTAATGTACTTGATAAACTTGTCAAGGACACATGAACATTCTGATTATTCGGTACTTTTAATTTGCTCATATTCTGACCGCTCACTTACGTTTCAAATGTCATTCAAAATGAATGCTGTTATTACATTGCTCGCTTACTGCATAAATTTCAATCTAATCTTTGCTTTATTGTAAATTACCAAATAATTTCTTCCTTCATCTTTAGTTTTTCTGAACATTACTTTTATCTTTATTTCTCACTCAGTTTTTTATTAGTTTTCTTTTTCACTTTCGGATTAAACATAGTTATGAACTCAAGACAATTTTTGCAATATTAATACATCGAAATTTAGAGTTAATTTAAGTTATTTTTTCGAAACACTAAATCACCGAATTTACAGTTATTATGACTGTTAAATTTGTTTACACTGTAAATTTAAAATTATTATACTTAATGGCTGATGATGGCTAAGTAAGCGAAACGTTCCAATTTTTAGATTCTCATCGGATTAAAGATTTATTAATGCAACATCTAATTTTTTTTGCTTGTTTATTAACTTATTCATCAATCTTTTTATTTATGTCTTTTTCTTTTACGAGCAATATTATACCCTTTGATTTAATTTTTTGATTAATTTCATATTAATATATACTAAAGTTGAATTTTATTTAAGTTGGATTTAAATTTTAGAGATTTTCATTACGTTACTTTGATGTAAATATGTATTAAGATTTTTAATTTTTATAGAATTCTTAAGAAATATATATGTCAGTTATTATATATGTCTGTTTAATAAAAATCTCTAAAATTTAAATCAAGATTCAGTTTTTTATTTATTCACAAAAAAATAAAAGATGTGAAAATGAAGAAATAAAACATAGATATACGTATTCCTCATGGATATACAGGATGTCCGGTAATACTCAAATTCTCATGACAATGTTCGTATGTAAGTAGAGCGGACTAAATTGAGTCTTATAACAATTGCAATTTTCGCAATAATTAAGAAATTAATTACTAAAGATCACCGAATGAATGCGTATCTGCTTGGCCTACCATCAAATGTAAGCGCGCGGAAAAATGCGATCGCCCAGCGATCATGATTGCTAAGCGCGCGGGAAATTGTTTTCTACAAACAAGTTACAATGGCTACACGCGAGTAGTGTGTGAGTGAGAATCCAACGTCTGTAAAAAACAACTCTCCGCTCTGCTAACAACCGTGATCGCTGGGTGGTCGTATTTCGTCGCGCGCTTATGTTTGGTGATAAACCGCGCGAATGTATATAATCATTCGATCTCCTTAGTAATTAAATTCTCATTATTTATCATAAAAATAATACAGAACTTTTTGACTCAGTTTAGTCCGCTCTGTATATGAACATTGTCACGAGACTTACCGGACAAGGTGTAATTAAAATAAGGGAATGAACTTCAGGGGCAAGTTTGTCCCTACACCAAAAAAGACACCATAAAAAAAAGTAAATATGAAAAAAAGTCAAATTAATAACACGAGCACAAATAAATGAAAAGAGAAAGTTCTTATTAAAATATATTTGATAAAGTATTAAAAGAATGTTTTGACTTGACTAAGTCATCTTTAGTCGTATAAATAAATTAAACAATTACATAAATTAAATGATCATGATATTCAAATCAATAGGACCTATGAAGTCCAAATTAAAAAGAAAGCTCGAAATCGATTCGTCGTTTGTAAGGAAAGAAGAGTAGAGTCAATTGATCAAAAAAAGGATTGTATGTCACAATATAATACAGTTACTACCTATGAAGTCTCATTTATTTAGAATTTGTGGATATTGCAAATACAAAATTTATTAAAATATATAATGAATAATAAAAGTCTAAAAGATGAAAACGTAAAAGTTCAAAAAGTAAATTATAACAAAAAAATCAAACATTAAACTTAGTTTACTGGATAGATAAATAAAAAATAAAAAAGATTATATATTTACTATACACAAAGTGATAAAAACAAGAACGATGTCAAGTTAAAAATTTAAAAGTTGTTATTAGAGAAACATCAAGCAAATAATAATAAAAATTGTCAAAAAGCTCAGTATCTTTTAGAGAATTGATTCTATTAGATTGTAGATTTTTTTTATGTGTAATATTTCTGAAATTAATCTCTTATTAAAATTAGACTCAAAGTCAAGAATTTCAAAATTTTTTCAATCAAATAAATAATTAAGATTCAAGATATGATCTGTAATAATTGAATACCTCAACGAACTCAATCTAATATTATCTAGTTCTAAGATGTCTTTTTTGTCCAACATACTTTATCGTTAACAAATATATTTTAATAAAAATTTTTTTTCTTTTCATTTAATTGTGCTTGTTAATTTGATTTTTTCGTATTAATTTTCTATTGTTGAGAATAAACGAGTAATATTGTCATTTTTTATGAAAAAAGTTATATATTAACATATATGCAAACTATTGTTACTGATTGTGAAATCCAGCTTAAACAAATGTTTGTTAATAGAAAATAAAAAAATAATATTTATTAAGAAGGGAAAAGGGCTAATGGGAATCAGCGCGGTAATTAGTGCGCAAATTGTTAATACATAAAATTAGTTTATTAGGTATACGGCCATCTTTTTTGTCATCTTCAGTACAACAATAGGAAACAATAGAACTATGCATAAGTTATTCACGTATGATGTGGCTGTCATGAAGTTGAGCTGTCTGATAGTTTTTATTGTAATTTGTACCGATAAATTTTGAAAAGCTGATATAGAGCAATTCTATAATACGTGAAATGAAACCCAAGATATCAAAATCAAAATTATAGACCGATTGAGTAAGCAATTAAATGTAGTGCAGACAACTCACCTCCAACAACCAGATCACATCCTCAAATTTAAACAAGCGACATACCAAACAACACGTCGGTGTTAGGAGGAAGTCAAACGGTGAATGCGAAGTATACGTTATGGTCTTATTTTGACAAGGTCGAAAGAGATGATAATAAAAACAATGAAAAATATATGACTAGTAAATAAAGAATATCCTAAATTTTCGAGAGGCACGAAAAGTAAGCCCGGTCAAGAGAATCCGTGTCCATTTGCAAATTCAAACCTGAGATTTAATATTGAATCTTTTGTTCAAATTCCTTTCCACATCCAAAATCTCTACATTATCCCAATCAAAATCATGGTCAGACATTATTCTGTGATCGGTGATCACAGAATGTGTGGACGTATTTCTTTTCATATGGTTTCTATGTTCAGCGATTCTTGTCTTTAGTTGTGTTTTCGTCTGGCCAACGTAGGTAGCCTCACAATTATTGCAATCCAATTTATATACATTCTTTTTGCAAAGATTTAGATCTTTATGTGTCTTGATGATATTTCTTAATTTGTTGACTCCATAATATGCTAATCTCATATCCGAAATGCTCACCACCTTCCTAAATTTTTCTGAATAACTACCAAAATATGGAATGACAAACCAAGAATTAATAATTTTATCATCTAAATGTGAAATTTTTTGATCATTCTATGTTTTATTATTAGAGTTCGTGATTAAGTGTCTGATTCTGTTAGAAATGGTTTTAAAAATGAAATTGAGTAGGTAGTCATTCTCTAAAATCATTCTCTAAAATTTTGATAATTAGTTCCAAATTTTTTGATGAAAAGAAGAATGCGATAACATAAACATTCTATCGACCAGCCCAATAATCGTGCTTCTCTTCTGGCAGAGAGAATGCCGAGAAAAGAAACTCAAATATTTGCCCGAATAGGTAGATTTATGATACCAATCAAATATTAATTTGTTGTTATTTTTAATTATAGTCGTATCTAGAAAATTAATTCTATTTCCCTGCTATTTCCAATGTGAATTGTAAACGGGGATGATGTGCATTAAACTTGTCGGTAATTATGCAGAATAGGGGAGTCACCTCCGATTTGAATAATTTTTACATATGTTGTCAAGGTCATTGTCCCGAGTAATAATATGTAATAATATGAATAATAATATGAAGGTTTTAGGCGGGGATCGTTGTTTGATAAAAAGTTACAAAGGAAAGAAGTCTACTGAACAATATGTAATTTCTCGACATCCTATGTATGAACATGTGTTCTGCGTTTGTACGTGTGTTTGTCTGTGTGTGTGTGTGTGTGTGTGTGTGTG
>JANQDE010000114.1:310025-337847 GCA_037157785.1 Cephalotes varians | reverse complement strand
GGCTATCGACTAAAGGCGTTAGCAGACACTTGACAAGAGAATGGTTTTTTAGGACACTTTTCAATGGCGAAAAAGTTCTTCGATCCTGGCTCATTTGTTCTCCTTCTAAGCAAGCACTCTATTGCTTTTGTTGCAAACTTTTTTGTAGCCATGATGACAAAGGCAAATCATTGTTCGCCACAAAGGAAGGATATTCAAAGTGATGGAAATTGAATCCTAAAATTCCTGAGCACGAGTCAAGTCTAAGCCACAACCGCTTCTTTTTTCAATGGAAAGAGCTAGAACTAAGGCTACAATCAGGCACTACCATTGACAACCAGGAGTTACAGATGGTTCAAAATGAATCCAAGAAGTGGAAAGAAGTTCTAGTTAGAATCTTGAATATTATAAAATTCCTTGCAAAACAGAACTTGCCTCTAAGGGGTCATCGAGAAAATGTACACAAGCTCAACAATTTCGATGAAAATCAAGGAAACTTCTTGGAGATGGTAACTCTTTTATCCAAATATGACCCTGTACTCCGAGAACACGTTGCCAAAGCCGAGACATCAAAACACCAACTTTCACATTTGTCCCCGAAAATTCAAAATGACTTTATTGAAATTCTAGGCGAGACAGTAAGATCGAGTGTCCTGAATGAAGTGAGAATGGCGAAGTACTTCGCAATTATATTCGACAGTACTCCCGACATATCACATCAAGATCAGATGAGTCAAGTTCTACGGTACGTGTCAATTACAGATAAAAAATTGAAGTTAAAGAAGCATTTATTGACTTCATTGAAATGGATGGAAAGGATGCCCAAGACGTTTCCAACTTGATTTTAGAAAAGCTAGAAAAAGACGGTATTGATATTCAGAATTGCAGAGGGCAATCATACGACAATGCTTCCGTAATGTCCGGAAAATATTCTGACGTCCAAGCAAGAATAAAGGAAATAAACGGCAAGGCCGAATACATCAATTGCACAAATCATTCTCTAAACTTGGCTGGTAAGAATGCTGCTTCTGTTTCAGTGAACTCGGTGACATTTTTCGAAACAGTGGAACAAGTCTATGTGTTCTTTACTAGTTCAACACACAGATGGGATGTTTTAACAGCAACTATCAATCAGAGTGTGAAACGTATCAATGAGACTCGATGGAGTRCACGGTTTGATGCTGTTAAAGCTTTAAAAAACAAATTTCTCGACATATTAAACGTTCTAGAAGATTTGACGTCCGAGAAAGAAAACACACAAACAAGGTCAGATGCTGGAATTTTGCTCACATCCTTGCAAACCTTCCAATTCATTAGCTTCTTAAACTTTTGGAGTGGAATATTATCTGAAATTGAAGACACGCAGAAGTATCTCCAGACAAGAGGATTGGATTTGCACCAATGCGATACAAAGCTAATGGCTTTGAAGAACTTGTTGCAGGAAAGAAGATCTATATTAGTTGACGAAGCAATAAGTGAGGCCCAGGAAAAATGTGAAGAACTAGGAATTTCAACTGAAAAGCGCTGTAGAAGAAAGAAAAGAATGGCAGGTGAGAAAGCAAGGGATGAATCATGGGTCTCTCATTTAAGGACGAGTTCCGCCGTGAGATGATGATGTCCATAGACAGAGTCATTCAGGAAATGTCGACAAGGTTCGAACAAGCCCACTCTATTGCTGTAAAGTTCGATTTTCTGCAGTCCTGCAATCTTTTGGATGAAGAGTATCAATGTGATGTGAAGGAATTTGAAGGAGACATCTGTGTCGACGAGTTTATCAGTGAACGAGGACGACTTGTAGCTTTCATGAAAGCTGCGAGTGGAGGACGTATAGGGGAGGAGTGGGAGAGCAACGGTCCGTTGGAACTACTCAAGTTTATAGTAAAACTTGATCTGAACACCTCTGTTCCCAATATTGCTGTTTTGCTGAGAATAATGCTGACAATGGCAGTGAGTGTAGCTGGGTGTGAAAGAAGTTTTTCAAAGTTGAAATTGATCAAAAATTATTTGAGGTCAACTATGAGCAGTTTAAGATTGTCGAATCTCGCAATTCTATCCATTGAGCGGGAAGTAACTGATAGCATTGATTTCGAAGATGTCATTACGTAGTTTGCAAATAGAAAGTCTCGAAAAGTAAAATTCTAGCAATGTAAACGGCTTTTTGTAAATTTTTAAAATAAAAGACTTTTGAAATCTTGCCATGTATTGGTTTTTTTTAAACTGTAAAACGGACTGCCGACTAACCACCACCCCGCTCTTCAATTTGAATTTTTTTAGAAGGGCGGCAAAATCATATTCCGCCCCGGGCGGCAAAGTGTCTAGTTACGCCACTGCGTGTCGTGTCCAGACTCTGGTATAGGATCTCTAAGTGCAGAAGTTCAATCGCGCCTCTCGCGACGGAAATTGTAACGTACAAGAGACGATGATAGTAATAATAATGACGGTTTTTAAAGTAAAAATTTCCAGATCGGTCTTTGCGTCACAATACCTCCGCTCGTAGAGCTCATACAGGAAAAGTAAAAAAACTTTTATTATATAATCTGATCCCTAGCTATCGATTGCCTACTAAGAATTTTATCGGTCCAGTCGTTATGAAATCCAAAAATTTCAGGTACTCGCATCTCGCCGGCTTGCGTTAAGATATATGGTACCGTCTCGGTGTATACTTGATACTTGAGATCACTATCATGTCTCCTGATACAGAATTATTATTTTATGAAATATTATAATTTATACATTAGATTTGTTTTATTTAACTATAATTATCAAAAATAAGATTTTTTAGTATAATGTATATATAATTACTCTATTTTAAATAATTAATCTTAAATAAATATTCTTTGCTTGACTGTATCTTACAATTAGTCCTAGATTACAGCTCTGTTTACTAGAATGTAAATTATGGAAGAATACTTATTATTCTTATTATAGAATCTCTTTTTTTTTATCCCGGACTTGAAAAGGGCGGGAAATTTCATGTTCAGATACATTGTCATGTCCCTAGTGGTCCCTAGAGGTCATTTGGAAGTCAAATTAGTGACAATCACAAAATGAGGTTGTTATTAATAATAATAAATAATTGTTAATAAATGTCAATAAATATTAATAAATGATTATGTATTTATTAAAGGATATTTATTAATAAATACTGAATACTAATATCCCAGGATCTCTTGTACCCCTAATGGAAAAAATACACATTAAACAATTGGAAAACTCTGTTCGAGAATTTTCAAAAATTTTTTATACCAATCTACTACAAGAAAGAAAAACTACACATATCTATGAGGAACAACTGAAGACTTTTCTAAGACCTGTCTTTATTAATAATCTCATTCACTGTTGACTGGCTAACAAATACTTCTTAATCACTTAGAATCACTTCAAAACATCTACTTGAAAATTTTTGCTTATTTTTAATTAAAAATAGTTAAGCTTTCTGAACGTGAGCGAATATCTTTATTGATGATGAGAGGATGGGATGAACAGCAAAGGGGTTATAAACAAGTCATACGACTATTCAATTAAACTTTTTGCAATGAAAATAATAGAATCTCAAAGACTACTGTAGTACATACTATCCAATGTTTTGAGGAAAGTGGTAGTCTTAGAAACCATCCAAAATCTGGTAGACCCGCTATAGCAACGAACGAAAATAAAGTATTGAATGTTTTACAGTCTTTTGTTGAAGACCCCCATATTTCTATAAATCGCGTTAAACAACCACACGAAATTGGAACTGCATTTGTTCACAAAATCCTCAAAAAAAAAAATAAATATTATCCATACAAACTCCACTTGATCCAAGAATTATCTGATTTTAATAAACGCGTGCAGTTTTACGATCTTATTATGAAAATGATCAATGATGATCCTTTATTCCTTGATAATATTGTTTCTCCAATGAGGTTACATTTGAACTGACTGGAAATGTAAATAGACATGAAGACTGTAGATACTGGAGCAATATCAACCCTTACTGGAGAGAAAATTATACCCAGCACCCACAAAAACTTAATGTGTGGAGTGATATTTTCAAGAGTGGATCAGTCAGTCCTTTCTTCGTAGTCGGTAATCTAATAGCTCAAATGTACGAAGCCATGCTTCAGGAACAAATTATACCAGCTCTACAAGAAATAACTGGTCGAAATTCGGATGACATTTATTTCCAGTAGGATGGAGCTCCTCCTTAATACGGTTTTAATGTGCGTCAATATTTGAATGAGATCTTTCTTGATAGGTGGATAGGGCGAAGAGGTCACATTGAGTGACCAGCTCGATCTCCGGACTTGAATCCACTTGATTATTTCTTTTGGGAATATTAAAAAAATAAAGTAAAAAAGATAAAAAAGTCACATCATCAAACTTCAAGATTTAAATGATTTGCGACAAAAAATAGTTCATGAGATAAATTTTATATCACAACAAATTTACAGGAATGTGGTTTCAGGTTTTTATAACAGATTAGCACATTGCCAGGCAGTTCAAGGACAACAATTTGAACATTTGATATGAGTTATTTTGGTGATATATTAGACTGCCTTAGCTGGCCGGGTTTGCGACCGATCTTGCCTTAGTTAGCCGGATCTGCGACCAATCTTGTCTTAGCTGGCCGAGTCTGCGACCGATCTTGCCTTAACTGGTCGGGTCTGCAGCCGATTTTGCCTTAGCTGGCTGAATCTGTATCCAAATCGATGTCATGGTCAAATTCCAAATCAAGATCATTAAAAGATAATCCTTCATGGCCTTACAACTTTTATTCGAGTTATTTTTCGCGATACCGTCGATCCTTCATGCATCTGTGACTGTCACTAATTTGACCTCTAATGGCCTAGAGGTCATTTTGATCACTGACATGACAACGTATCTGAACATAAAATTTCCTGCCCTTTTCAAGTCCGGGGTCAAAAAGGGAATTTCCATTAAAAATTCAATGTTGACCTTTAAGGTCAAGTTCAAGGTCAAGTTCAAGGTCACCAAAAGATAATCCTTCATAACCCCTACTTTTATTCGGATCATTTTCCCAAATAGTGCGTAGGGTTTGATACACACCAACGTTTTGGAGATTATAGTAGAGTCCTATTCTTTTCGAATACCCTGTACAAGCTAAACATATATACAGGGTATCCCATTTTAAATAATGCATTAAGATTTTTCAAAAACTATGGTCGATATGGAAAAATGTTTGAAATAAAAGTTGTATGATATGGAGGGGGACATAAAAAGGTACTATTAATTTGATCTTGTGGCGTCGTTCAAGGTCAGGTCAAGGTCACATCGATTTTTTTTAAATGGATCATATTTTTGATACCAGAATCTAATAGCTGATAGCAAGAGCTTTTCAAAACTCTATAATGAAGTTTACTTTCATTAAGCACTTTCTGAGTTATGAGACTCAAAAGTTACAGTCTTCAACATTAGCACCGAAACCTTAAATTTATTAACGCCCCCTTGCCTCTCACGTTGAGGTGCTTCATTAACGTGAATCCCCTTGCCTCTCATTTTGGAATGTTTTATTAATGTGAGTTCCCCTTGCCTCTCACGTCGGAGTGCTTTATCGTGCTATTAGTATTAATAATACACACTATGCATATAAAAAATAAATTAAAAATAAACGCATTAAGAATTTAATAAATGCTCAGAAACGTTTCCCGAATATTAATGCGTTGTAGCCGAAAAACGTAATGCTGAATTGAACTCAGTAATAATTTCTAATAACTTTTTGATGCTTATAATATTCATTCTTTCATATCATTTTGTCAACGTTCGTGCAAAAACAATAGCCATGTTCAAGCCGGACGAAGCAGCTTGCCTGCTCGCCGAGCGATTTAACCGTCAGGCAGCCGGCATTCAAAATACTTAAATACAATAACTTTGGGGATTATTTCCTTGTAAAAATTTTTTAATGGACCGTATATATGGGTCGATCAAAAGGGTATCCCAAAAGGTACCATGCCGGCCGTCTGGAGGTTAATATGATTGGTTGGATCTATAAGCAAGAACCAATTATGTTCAATCGATTGGTGAGCAGGCTAGCTGCTTTGCCGACTTGAACGCGCCTAATGTCTTTTAATAAACCCCAGAAAAAGAATCAAGCGGAGATAGATTGGGGGAACGTGGTAGTCATACTACAGATTCATCATGTTCAATCCATTTCTGAGAGAACCTTCGATCAAGAAGCGACGCTCTTTTCGATGATAATGGGGTGATGCATGGAACCAAGCATTGAGTCTTATATGAAAATCGACATTCTCAAGGTAATCATTTCGCAAAAACTGATTCCGTTAACAGGAAGTAATTGGCACAAATAATCGGAAGAAGTCGGAATTAACAATCCGGAAATAGTACGTTAATAAATTTAGGATTCCGATGCGAGTGACGTTCAAATGGACACGGTTTAGTTGCCCACCAGCCACTCACAGCACTTGAATAGTGGAAAGCCTCTAGGCATCAGTTGCTGTGAATAGCTGTGGACATTTACCGTGTCCAAGTGAACCGCTCCCTCCGATGCTAATGTTAAAAACTATAACTCTTGAGTCTTATAACTCGGAAAGTACTTAATGAAAATAAACTTCATTATAATGTTTTGAAAAGCTCTTGCTATCAGCTGTTAGATTCTGGTATCAAAAATATGGTGTTTTATTTTAAAAAATTGATTTGACTTTGACCTGACCTTAATGACACCACCAAGGTTAAATCAAGCATACCTTCTTATATTCCCCTCCGAATACAACTTTGAAACATTTTTCTGTATCTACCATAGTTTTCGAGGAATCTTAATGCATTATTTAAAATGGAACACTCTGTATAACACAGTTCTACATTAAATTTTCTCCGAAATGTGACTAGTCATTTTCTATAGATTTTGTTATACTGAATACGAATCTGGTGGTTCAAATTGACTTATCACGCCATTTTGAAAATTGAGATTAAATGTGCCAAAAAGAGTAATTTTGGCCATATTCACTATGTGATTATGACTAAAGTAATTTTTTTTCTGAATTATAATGGTGCGATTTTAAAATGCTATCTTTTATGTTGAAAATGTCAGTTTTTTTATTTTGCGACGACGGGGTTAGCTCCGGGATCGCCGAATCCCGTGAGAGCCCGTCCACAATTATAAACGGTACACTAGGGCGATACACAACGATCTAAGGAGCTAATTACGCGAAATCATGACCCTAAGGGTACGCGAAACGACGGCTGGACGATACGCGAAACTAAGACCAAATCAGATGCAAAATGACGACTGGACGATACGCGAAGCTAAAATCAAATAATATGCAAAGCGACGACTGGACGGTACGCGGTACTCTAAGAAATCTAATAACACGAGGTCATACGCGAAAGCAACAACGGAACGATACGCGACAAGGAAAACTTCAATAACACGTAATGAAACGGGCAAGGTGGTACACGACAGAAAGAAMTATATCATACCCGAGACGAACGAGACGATACGCGACAAGGGAATAATTCAATACGCGACAAACTTACGAAGATGGGCGCCAGGCGCGACTAACCGCGCCGCTCTAATATTCCTCATTAATCTCTTAATTAATCCGGCCGCTCCTTGCTCAGTGTGTGGCAGAGGGGCGTGATTCTTGTAATTTTGACGGCAAGGTTCGAGGGAGAGAAGGCACAAGCAATGACCAAAGCAAAATAGCAATTAGTAAAGTATATTTAACAAAAAAAAAGAAAAGAAAGAAACAAAGAAGAAATGAGATAGTTAACATAATACAGAATAATAAACATTGGGAGAAGTTGTCTTCCCAAGGAGTCGGACGCACGACTCCGCGCGGACGCTCTTAAATCCCACTATTATTCCTCTGGAAAGCCGTACGCGACTTCGATACCACGCAAACGTTATACAATTTCTCGAGACGCTACATAACCTCACAAAACGATTTCGCGCCATACGCTATTCGCCGCCAACCCGCGACGCACTCAGCCGCCAACCCGCGACGCACTCAGATTCGCACACTCAGCCGCAAGGTCGAAAGGGGCACGACTAGAGGTGCCGCCAAGGGACGGCTATTCGCGGGCCGCGCATTCGCACGATACGGTAAGCGACGCGGCCCGCAAATAAAACGCGTGGCCCCAAATCGACGCGGCTGCTCCAAAAAGACGTTAATAAACCCCACGCTATACGCTATCCTGGCGAGATTTCGCGGAGGTTGCGACCCTCGCGGAGACGCGGCCCACCCGGCCCCAGCAGTCTCGCAGAGGGCGATACCGCGCCAAATCCGCCGTTAGACTCAACTACTCCGAAACTCCAGTTACTCCATTTACTCTATTTACGCCAGAAAACGATGCTCTAACGCGAGGCGTCCTTCGACGTGCCGGCTCGCGGGCCATCCGCTCGACGCAAAACGATACGATACACGCGAACGGTCGAACCCGCGGCCCAAGCGATACACGACAATTACACGACAACGACGCGACGACACACAGAGCGACTGTCGGCCCATTCCGGAGAGAGTTCTTATTTTCCCCCTATACCCGGGGCAGGCCAGCCTCACATTGACTCGAAACACGCTCTATCGTCAATAATCCTCACAAAATTCTCCTACGCGAYAAAAGGTGACGGTCTGGCCCTCCCCGGGGCTTACCGGTAAGGTGGTCGGAGCGGTGGCTTACAATTTTCGGCTGCGGGATCGCCGGGTCCTCTCGGCTGGGTCCTTTTCCCACGCTGGTTGGCCGAACAGTGGCCGCCGTCGGCGCTCGCTTTGGCTCCCCGAGTTCTGCGCCGATTTTTGGCGCATCCCCTCAAAAATTGGTGTGAGGCGCCCTCAATCGGTTTTCCTTTGATCCTCAGATCCATTGGCGGAGACTCATCCGCGGTCCCTCAATATTTCTGGGACTACATTTCGTGCGGGGCAGTATCCGCCCGGCTGGCCAGGCCGAAGCGGACACCCTCCCCGAGGTCTTTGATTCACTTTAAGACCCTCCTTCCGTTTGGCCGCACGGCGAGGTCCTTGCTCTTTCCTTTTTACTCCTTGGACCCATACGGATCGCCTTTGAGTGTCCAAGTTGGGCCTTCCTTCTGTGACGGGGATAACTTTACTCGGGGGCCGTAGCGGCACTTCCTCAGGCACGCCACGTCCGCCACTCCACGCTGCTCCTCTCCAATGATGTTGCGGCAGATCCCTTGTAATACACAAATCACGCTGCCATCCGCTCCGCCACTCCGCCACGTTCCTGTGGACTTATTAATATACGGCAGAGCAAAAACAAAAAAATAATAATTAACTTGAATAATAGGGGGTGAACTCGCTCCCAAGGAGACGAGGACCCCTCCGAAATGCCCTCCTCGGTCAGGTCATTGCCCTTGTGACAGCGACGCCAAAGGCGTCACGTCACAATTTCTATACGATTTTTTTTACCGAGATAGAGAAGATTGAAGATTCTCACGTAAAAGCCTCGCGCATGTCATAAAATAACAACGAAATTAAAATATATGGAATTAAAAATTGTGTTTATAAGGGTTAAGGTTAAAGTTTTCAGAGTCGTTGAATTTAAATCTGAAAACTCAAAATTCCAAATTTAAAATAACGGATTCAATATGGCAGATAGATACAAAATTTTTGTCGATATGTGAACTAATCGGGACAATAGAGAATCATTAGAAAATGACAAGCGCAGCGGAAGACCATCGACCGAACGAGTCAAACGGTCGAAACTATAAAAAAGATTCGTGCGTAGATCTGCTTAAACAAGATCGTTGTGTGTCTATCTCGTCGAGAATATCACTGTTTATAAATCGCAAGTGTATTAAATTTTGACTAAAACTGCAAGGATCTGTGCAAAAAATCTGCGCAATTTTCTTCATTTTTTAAAACGATGATCAAAAACGAGCCCGAATTCTGTACGCTCAAAACATCATTTCACTCATAATGATTCGAACTTTTTAAAAATCATTGTAATGGGTGATAAAATATGATGTTTTTAATATAAGCCACTTATCAAACGTCAGAGTTTAGTGTGGAAAGGCAAATAAAAGAACAAACATCAAAAGGTCTGCAGAAAAGTGAAAACCATCATCATTTTCCATGATTCGGATGAAATTATCCATAAGGATTCGTTCCACAAGACAAGACTGTTAATAGAGATTATTACTTGGGCGTTATGAAGCCCCTAAGTAATGCTGGCAAGAATTGGTCGAGTTTGGTTCTCAATAAAGAACGTAAGGCAGCTGGTCGCTTTTGCATAACAATGCTCTGGTTTACAAGTGCATCGCTGTGCATACATTTCTCACCTCCAAATTGGTCTTAGTCCTTAATCCTTCTCCATATTTATCATTTGACATTATGTTACTATTTCTTGTTCCTAAAACTAAAAATGAAGCTGAAGAGAAAGCAGTTCGATACTATTTTAGACATTTCCACTATTTCCAGAAGACTTCGAGGCCATTTTATCATCTCAAAGGAAGATTTTCAGTGGAGTTTTCTAAAGCTATACAACCATTGTAAACATTGTATTTCTTTGGGAGAAATGTTTTCCGACTATAAATAAAAATTTATAATTATTACCTTATAGAGCTAGTTTTAATGAAAGTTCGGTAACTTTTAGAACACACGTGTATATAAAGATAATAATCATACAGAAAAGTTACATATATATGATTATATAATTTATGAATATATAATGAATACACAATTTATTTTTATTTTTTCTAACTTCACTTTTTATGAAAAAACAATGCTAAAATTATTTTTTATACTTACTTATTTTTATACTCTACATTTTTTTTTTTCTTCTTATCATTATTTAATCTATATGAACATAAATTATTTTTGTGAGAAATTGTAAGAAGGAAAACATATTTTGTATATAATTACATATATTTATATATAAAATTTATATATAAAAATATTTTTACTAATTTTTACTAATTACTGGTAAAAGTAAAAAAATAGAATTTTTTTAAATTATTGTCAGTCTAAGACTGACAATTTGAACCTGTCAATTTGAGACATTACCACAGTAATATCTTTACTGCTTCTTTAATTAGTATTGAAGTCAGTTCTTAAAGTCTGTAATATTATAATGTAAAAAATGCTTAGAAGAAATAAATTCAATGAGTACAAACGAAAGCTAATAATGTTTTTAAAGCAAAAGGGAAAAAGTTAAATGGAAATCGCAAAAATTGTGAAATGTTCCCGGTGTGCTGTGCAAAATGCTATATTAAAATTTCAAGAAAATTTCCCATAAGAAGGAAGGAAGTAGAAAGAAAAAGATTACAGAACGCCAACATCGAATTTTACTGCGAGAATCACTCAAAAATCATAAAAAAAATATTATCTGATTGTCGCGCACATAGAACAAGAAGAAGAGGCTCAACGGGATTGAACTCAGAGGATGTAAGAGTGTTGGAGAAATAGAAATTTGTGAAGGTTGCCAACGAACAGCCAACGTATTTCCATGCTAGAAGCCAAATTAGAAATCCTTCATCAGAATTTTTGGACAGATTGAAATCACTAATAAGTTATTTAATAAAGTAATGCTACAAATCTTGAACTTCAATAAAGTAGATAAATGACAAACTGTGACAATGGCAAACTGTTAAAACGACCTGCGCAGTCACTAGACTTGAACTTGATAGATAATTTGTGGTTCGAGTTAAAGAAAAAAGTCGCAATCACAGTGTTAATTCAATAATCTCAAAATTGCCTTAAAAGAAGTTTGGAATGACATAATCCCAGAAGAATATCGACAGTGACTAGCAATCCAAAAAGAGTGGCTGGCATAACAAAGGCTAAAACACGTTCAACTAAATAATTATACTACAATATAAATAAATATAACTAACAAATTATATAAAAGAAAGTTGTTGGAACTAAGCAATGTTTTATTTCTTTCAAAAATAAATGTTACTTTGTTTGAAAAAATTTTATTTTAATAAGGTACTTAATAATTTTGACTAAGGCTATATAATTATATATGTATATATATATATATATAATTATATGCAAAATATGTCCATATATGTTTCGTTCTCATAATTTCTCACAAATATAATTTCTGTTCATATACAGAATAAATAATAATAAAAAGAAATAAATAATAAATGTAGAATATAAATAAAGAATAATTTTAGCATTGTTTTTTTATAAAAAAAGAAATTTAAAAAAGTAAGAATAAATTGCTGATATATATAATTTTTCTATACAATTGTTTATATATAGTCATATATGATTATATATAAACGATTTATTTTCATTATTTCAAACTTCATTTTCTATTTTAAAAAATGCTAAAAATTATTCTTTAATTATTTTTTATTTCTCTTTATCATTGAGCCTTTATTATTGAGCCTGCAAACAGTGGCGAATTAAAATACGAGGCCTGGGGCTTGCCATCAAACGAGGCTCTTTGAATAACCACAAAAAAAGGTCTTCAAAAAAAAGATACTTAAAATTTTTACAACTTAGATTATATTTCAATTAAGAGTTAAACATTTAATTTCAAATAGATTTGCCGTGACTGAAATCAAAAGCATTTGACATTATGGAACTAGTTTTTTTTATTTTATTTCGAAAAATACAATTTGCTTCAGGATAATTTTTTTTGTAATCAACAACAAAAGTATGTTCTTTCTCCTTTGAATATTCTTAATTGGATAGTTGATTCTCACGTAACTGATGTGTTTCCGAATATATTCATAGCATATAGAATATTTTTAACGATACCAATTGCGAATTGTGAGGCAGAAAGATCCTTTTCMGTGTTAAAAAGAATAAAAAATGCATATCGATCAACGATGCTTGAAAAACGTTTGAATTCTCTTTCTCTAATAGCAATCGAAACAAAGTTACTAAGATCGTTAAATTTTGATGATTTAATAAAAGAATTCTCTGAAGAAAAATCTCGAAAAAAGTATTTAAGTTAAGATTTGTATTTAAACATGTACATATATTTACAATATATTAAATATATGTACATGTTTAAATACAAATCTTAACTTAAATACTTTTTTCGAGATTTTTCTTCAGCGAATTCTTTTATTAAATCATCAAAATTTAACTTAGTAACTTTGTTTCGATTGCTATTAGAGAAAGAGAATTCAAACGTTTTTCAAGCATCGTTGATCGATATGCATTTTTTATTCTTTTTAACACKGAAAAGGATCTTTCTGCCTCACAATTCGCAATTGGTATCGTTAAAAATATTCTATATGCTATGAATATATTCGGAAACACATCAGTTACGTGAGAATCAACTATCCAATTAAGAATATTCAAAGGAGAAAGAACATACTTTTGTTGTTGATTACAAACAAAATCTTATTTTTGAAGTCGTAGCAAAGGCACAAACAATTTCAATTCATCGATTAAGCGATTATTCAGATTAGTGTCATATTGTTTTACAAGATTTTCAGCTTTTTTTCCATTTTATTTTCAATAGATAATAAATTTGTAAGGAAACCAAATAATTGTGTGATTTGATTATAAGCTTCATGACGTTTTGTTAATTCAGTTATAAGTTTATCTACGATAACGTTAAAAGTTTCTATGCGAAACTTATCTGATCTATTTAATAATTGAGCTACATTCTCATTATTACTCAACTTTTTGATAATTTTTCTTTTTTTAACATCGCTAGTTACTTTCAATAATATCATCTAGATTTTTCGCTTCGTTTTCTAAAGTTAAAAATTCATCTCGCATATTTTTTACGTACTCAACTAAAAAAATTTAACATATTACTAGCTGTTACCAAATCTAATTCAACTGATTGAAGAAATTCACTCACTTTTTTCAACTGGTTAAGAATTCGATTCCAAAAAACAGCCATAAAAACTATTTGAAGTTTTTTCATATTAATTTTCAAAGACGCAGCTTCATGTCGAACAGCCGATTTTTTATCTCGATCATCTTCTAATAGTGATAAAGCGTTATAAATTCCCTTGTAATGATTTATGAAGTCATTTGAAGCATCTGCTCTGCAAGACCAGCGTGTTACCGATAAAAAATATGATAACAATATCTTGATGCGTTCAGTTATTTATGCTTGAGTGCTTACATGATCAGTATTTTTCTTAATTATCTAATATAAATATGAATATAAATTTTTCCCTGAATCCGAAGCCCGGGGCTATAGACCCCCCTCCCCCCTTAATCTACCACTGCCAGTAAACAGAAATTATTTGTAAGAAGAAAAACATATATGAATATATCTTGTATATAATTATATATATTTATTTATATAATTAACATTTTTTTACCGGTATGATTTTTACCTATCTCAGTGTATATTGCCTCTTTGGTGTATAACGCTTATCAACAATCTCCATACTGTTAGCGTACTGTTTGCAATCTGGTAGCTCTGTGTGAGATTTGGACTCTACTTATCAGTGTGCACGTCACTCTCACTAGGTTTTGCGACGCCGAAATTCTATCTGTCGGAATGTCTTCCTAACATGTCTTATTCGTTCTCATAATACGGACAATGTAAAGCTTATAGAATCAATTAACAATAATAAAAAAAGCGCTCATGTTCAATTTTTTATTACACATCCGTGTTTATGTTGTGCAGTTATTATTCTTTATTATTATCTTTTCACAAATTTTTTTTTTCACATAAAATTTTCTGTTGCAATTCTTGAAAACTTGAGAAGTATTTGATGTCAATATCGTCAAATCATTGATCGCAGTTATTGATCAAAATGTTATTGATGTAGTCATCATCAAGTCATTATCAAGCAAATGTCCTGATATTAATGAAAAAGATAAAGATAAAATAATATAAGAAACTAGAATTCAGATATAGTTTTGGATATAGGACATGCTGCTTCATGTAATGCAAAGTGCATTTTCAACTGCAAAGAAAAAAGATCTTTAAGAAGACTCAGTCCTAAAGAATGCTTCAAAGTATTAATACAGCAAAATATTTTTATTTGATATGAGGCAAGTTCATGTAATAAATGAGTCTTTTGAAGTTTCAAAAGATTTTCAGTCAAGTCAAGTAAGAATTTCTTTATCTTTGAATGGAATTTTATCAACATTAAAATTTTTTAAGGAGTTAGGTATTAGAAGAAAAAGCAAAAATTTCCTTCTTTATCTTTTGTAGACATGACAATTATAATTTAAAATAAGTTTGAATCAGGATCAATTTCTTAAAAAAAAATGTTATCTTTTTGAAAAATACATCTAAACAAGTCCAAATGTCCAATTTACGTTAAAATAAAAATAATTATATCACAACAATTTTCTGATGTTGCTTTTATACTTAATTGCGATTTTTTTAAATTAATTGAACATCAAACTTAAACTACTAAACATTTGTTTGCACCTAGCGCGGAATTACTTGTACTTGATGGATATATTTTTCAAAAAAGTTCAAACTTTTTTTTTCAACGTTTATCATGTTCAGATTACAAACATAGAAATCTGATAAAGCCAATGATAGCAGTATGGACGGATATATTGGATATATTTGAGGGTCATATCCGGAGAACAAGAATAATACAACAATATTCAATAACATAATGAATATAATAAACAAACTGATATTTAGAATAATTTTAGACGAAAAAGTTTAATGGTTTTTATAGAGGTTTCAGAAATTCAGAAAGGGTAGATAGATTTTAGATAAAAATTTTGTTTTCAAAATGCCAATCATTCTCAAATTCATCTCGAGAACTACTAATAACTTCACAAGTTAATCATTCAAGACTTGTAATAAAAATTCAATATATTGTCGAAGTAATTAATAGCCGTATCAAAACTCGATTCAAATATGATGACTCTTGTTCAAAATTCGATTTCAAAATTTTGCATTACTATATTTGTTGAGTTTAAAATTGCACTTTGTTTAATCTTACTTTTATACCAATCACAAATTTGAATTTGAGTATTGTTAGATATTTCGTTTCTTCACTTCTGATTGCGCATCTATTACCAGTCATATTGTAATTGTTCGATTTAATTTCCGCGGCGCAGCCATAGTTCTCCATAGCTTTTTTATTAATTGATTGATTTTTATTTCCGACTATTGCGCAAATGGTAACTTCTTCACTGGCTTTTACCATCGTTATCTTGCTCTCATTCGAGCTTTACGGGATGATACAATAACCCTTAGCTGCTACACGGGGTGACTTGTCACCCCAGGCTCGGGAAAAGTGAAATTAGAGGTCTAAAATCGTTGAAATTCATACAAATATCGACATCTTTCATTAGTAGACAGTTGTGAGATGTGACTTTACTACATAGGAAGTAATTTTGCAAAATAAATATACTTTTTGAAAGATCGACGTGTACTGTTAGTTTCTTATGATAGTGGTGTATCTTGGGCGTACAATCCTAAAATTTTAGCCCTTATTATAATATTAAAAAATGGCGGAGTAATGAATTTTTTTCTGAAAAACGTCATTTTTGCCGAATTTTCACATATATGACCACTTTTTAAAGCCATCTATAAATTTATTAATATAAATCATTAGAAATGTTAAATATATGTTCAATAAAYATGACCCAATCGATTAAAAGTCTTAAAACACTCATACGTATTTTACAACTCATTTTTTTCACGTGGGGTGAGAAGTCACCCCGGTGTGGCAGCAACGTGGCCGGACTGAGGTGTGGCAGCTAAGGGATAAAGTTAATTTTCTACCCGAATCAATAACAAGAAAATTTCAATACTAAAAGATTTCATTTTGAGTCTTGAAATCACAAATTTGAAGTATTTTCTTAATCTTATTTTGAACAATCTTCGTCTATGCTTGTGGCACTTAACAATTAAAACAAGTAACAAGCTATTACTGCCGATAATGCCGACCATTTAACGAAAATGGAGATTTTGAAATAGCAAAAACAACATTTATTATTGATTTATTATTGATCACCAAAAGTATGATTTTACAATCCAATAATAGCATTCTTCTTAGGCTATGTTCATTCTATAAACGATAAGTACTTTTGTGATGTTCTTATTGATAAATCTAAACTTTGTTTAGCATAACTAGCCATACATGTACATGCAAAATAGGCCTGCGCGTGGTGGATTACTATTCTCACACTGCAATGATGCTTTAGTAGTTTGCTCGGCATCAAACATTTTTTAAAGCTCCTGCAGAATATTTGAATGAATTTTTTACAAACAAAATGTACCTAAGTTCGGATGATAACGATAAATCTAAGTAAAATAAAAGAAAATAAAACAGTAAAAAAAAGAGAAAAAACAGAAAAAAGGCAGAAAATAAAATAAAAATAAAGAACTAAAAGAAAAGAAACAAAAAAAGAGAATATAAGTGTGCGCTCATACATACGTGCGCACACAATACGCACACGCAGAGAAGGTCATTAAATATTACGAGAGTAACGAATCATAAGTAACGAATCATAATAACGAATCATAATCAGGGTTCTTAATCCTGATGTGATACAAGAAATATAAATCCGACCAAACAATCACCGCGTGATACACCTTATGATGCGGCCTTACTATGCGCGATTCGTGGTGATTCGCGTCTTTTGATTTCGTCAAAAAAACCCCCACTAGTGAATTGACACGAATATTAAACGACAAGTGCAAATTCGACGAATATGTCCATTTGTATTGTTTGCAAATCTTATATGAATAGAAAATTGCGAATTTTGAACTGTCATAAATCACGAATCGCACATAGTCTGGTCGCACCATTAGGTAATGCTAATACATTTCAAGTCTTATAATTTAGAAAGTATTTAATGAGAAAAAAACTTTAACACATAAGCACACGAAAAATATTAACACGAAGATCTCGCTTAGACTGTGTGGTTTCTGTAACTATTGATTTTCCCACTCCAGTCTATATTTGTTCTCAGTCTGTATTTCTATTATTTGTTGTTAAAAAAAACTTTTTGCCATTTAAGGAATCAGAAATTTTTCTGACACTTTGTGTGTGTGTGTGTGTGTGTGTGTGTGTGTGCGCGCGTGTGCGTGTGCGTGTGCGTGTGCGCGCGCGCGCGCATATATATGAATCAAAAAAATCATATTTCTCTATATTTACTATTTTTGGAAAAATTCTTATTCCAGGGACACTTTTCGATAACCTTGACTTTGACATATGTTGTTAAGGTCATGACCCTGAGTGACCTTCAAAAGATTTTAGTTGTCGCTCGTTATCTGTTATTAACCAAAATGTTTTATGGATCAAACAAAATTTCTGTCATTTAGAAATTAGAGTGGAATTGGGTTAAATTGTGTTTTAGAGAGTGGAGGGTGCAGAGGAAAAAGCTTCGCCTCTCTCCCGTTCACGCATATTCTTTTCACTTGAAGCAAGGTCCATCCCACACCTTCTTTTGCTTATGGGACGAAACGAAGTCTATAATTGTTTATATCCTCATGAGTTTGCGACTTTCCACGCAAAGCGAGATCCACCTCATATCCCCCTCTGTTTACAGGATGAAACGAGGTTTATATATGTTCTTTCTAACAAAAGCAAAACAAGAATGTATTTCTTTGGCAGTATGTATATTTAAGAAATAATTACATTATATATCGGGTTGGAGAAAAAGTTTTTTCGTATTCTCCCGGTAAATGGTTTTACAATTACATAACTCTGGTAATATTAATTGGATCTGGCAATATTTACGTGCGTTTGAAAGGTGACATATTATAGGATAAAAAAAGTTGTGATACTTGTTTATTATTCAATCAAAAATATTTGCGTCTTGAGTGAAAATAAAGAAGAAATTCGATACATTTTGAAAATTTATAACAAAAAAAAGAATGCAACTCAGGCTGCTAAAAAAATTTGAGATTTATAGACATAAGGCAGTATCAGTATGTATGGCACAAAGCTGGTTCAAGCGTTTTCAATCCGGCAATTTTGATGTCAAAGATGTACCACGCTCTGGTCGACCGAATCATTGAAAAAGTCGATGAAATCATGAAAAAAGTTGAGCATATTAGAGACCGGCATATTAGCAGTCATGATATCAGTAAGGAACTAAACATCGATCACAAAACAGTTTTAAACCAGGAGAAGATTGACTATAAAAAAAACTCGATGTTTGGGTGCTACATGATTTAACAGTAAAAAATTTAATTGATCGATTTTTCATGCGAATCATTGCTAAAACGAAATGAACCATTTTTTAAACGACTCATTACGGACGATGAAAAACGGACACATACGATAATAAGGTATGAAAAAGATCGTGGTCGAAGCAAGGTAAAGCTCCGCAAACGGTGGCAAAGCTAGAATTGACACGAAGAAAAGTGATGCTGTGTGTGGGTGTGTGTGTGTGTGTGTGGTGGAAAGGAATTGTTCACTACAAGCTATTGCCATCCGGTCAAACGATTGATTCTAATCTCTACTGTCAACAACTGAAAAGATTATGCCAAGCAATCGAGAGAAAGCGAGAATTGATCAACAGGAAAGGCGTCGTTTTCCATCACGACAACGCCAGACCCCACGCATCTTTGGCGACCCGTCAAAAATTAAGACAACTTGGTTGGGAAGTTTTGATGCATCTACTTTATAGCGATGCATCCTGATCTTGTATTATCAGACTACACGACATTTGTTTCGATCTATAGAACTCTCTTAATGGTAAAGTTGATTTCAAAAGAGACCTATAAAAATCACTTGTCGCAGTTTTTTTGCTCAAAAATCACAGAAGTTCTACAACGGAATTACAGTTTCCTCGAAAATGGCAGAAGATGATCGAACAAAACATCACATATTTGGTTTAATAAATTTCATTTAAAATATGAAAAAAACTTGTTTCCTTTTTACATTAAAATATGAATATATTATATATATTACGTTATATATTACAAATTTTAAAAAATATATAAATACCATGGACGAATTGAGATTTTTTTTAATTATAACTTATTTTCTAATTATCAAATGTATACACTAGGTCGTTTAAATATTAATTAACATTTTCGTTTCATACACATATTGGCTATGTCTTTAATCAAAATCCCCTACACTATGTAAATTATAGAGATAATTTTTACAATTTTTTATGATTATCATTTTTTAACGAGCGATGACTAAAACCTTTTGAAGGTCACTCAGGGTCATGACCTTGACACTATATATCGTCGGAGGGTAGTCTCCTAAACAGGAGTTTTATCTCTTCTGTTTCTAGAAGATTTTTCAAATAGTAGTTTCCAATAATTAATTCAAATTCCTAGGCCAAAAATGGCCTTTTTCCCATCCTCTTTTGATAAAATAGAATTAAAAATAAAAATAAAACAGAACCTTTTTATACAAACACGCAGATGTAGATACAAATGCACACATAAACGCGTGAATCGTCAATAAAATAAATATGATATACAAGTGTGAAAGGAGAACTGGCAATCCTTAAATAATTCAGTGATCATAACTCAGTCGTCTCGCAAATAGGTGAATTTATGTGATAAAAAAGCGTTATAATACAAAAATATATTTAAATTAAATTGTATTTAAATCACAAACATGTTTTAGTATTTAAACAAAATGCATATAGAGAAATATTAAAAATGAATTAATAGTAAGCAGTAGGTAAAAGTTATTCGGGATCATACGAGGTCGGTTATCAAAAAGCTTATAATTCAATCAGTATATGGCAGGGCATTCTCTTATTTATATTTTAGATTGATGATATAATATTAATTTGTTGTGTAAAATGATTTGTGCCAAAAGCATCGTGTATATTACTTACAACAACTGTTAAGAAAACTTTTAAGAAAATAAAATTGAGTAAGGTGAGTAAATTTTTCTTATTTTTGTTTTTTTATTAGTTCTTGGCATTATCAATTTCCTTGTAATCGCAGAAAATGTCTTATATAATTTTTACTGTAGTCAGTTAACCATTATTGTAATAAAGTTTGTAAATAAAATTTTTTTTACTAAAATCATATAGAATCATATAAGATAAAATGACAAACCCGGGAGATAAATTGGGAGATTAATTGTCAATAAGTTGACAATCAATTTTAGTTTTTTTGGACACGTCTTAAAATTAATGTTTACGATTATAATATTTTGTATAGATATTTAGTTTTTCATTTTTCGTTTAGAAACTATGATATAAAAACTAGTTTCATATAGTTTATAATACATAATAAATTTTATAAATCAAATCTGATATTAAGAAAGAGAAATTAAAAAAGAAAAAGAAATTTACAGTATGAACTTTCCACTTCAATTAGAAAAAGCGTACATCCTAATGCCACACAAAATATTATTATTCAAAATTTAATTAGAATATTATTAGAAACATATTTTTGATTTTTATATTCTTTTGTTATATACTTCTAACAGAAATAAAATAGATTATAGAAGATAATAGATATTATTGAAATAATATTATAAAATAATTTTTTTTTTTTCGAAAAACATGTTATTGAATGTTTTCCGATTATGTGCTTTGTTAAAAATACCTCAAACGCAGCGTATAATACAAAATTAAAATTATAAAACTCTCGGAAAATTTAGTTGTATTAATCAAGTTGCTTAAATTTTTTAATGCTCAATAAAAAGTATAGCAACCGTCTTTGAAACAAATTTCGCTCGTAATATCGACCATGTCGACCATATCGAAGTGCAAGGGAAATGTTAACATGCATTTCCCTTAGGGTTACAACATGTAAACGTTGTTGAGTACAACCATAGTCCGCGTTATCAAAGAGGGTACACGAGGCCATGACCCCGTCGCCAGGGGGATAAGTCATTGTTTTGCGTAACCATAATGCAACGACGTCCTCGTTGCTCTATTTCATTTAATTGAATTCTTATCGCGAAGATTCTTGTAAAAAAATTAAAAACTGATTATCATTCTATTTTATGTTCCAAATTCACTTCACTGTTAAATTGTTAAACATGTTTATTACTGTTAAATATGTTTAATACAGTGAATATGTTTATTGATAAAGTATTAAACGAATTTGTTGCGAACAGGATATTTTCAATAGATGATATAACAAAAGATGATATACTTTCAGTCAAGACATGAAATTTCTTGACAGAAAAAAATTATCGAATTGACTGGTCATGCCCGTGATCATTTTTCCGAGAAATTAAAAAAAATATTATGATGATTAAATAATAGAAGATTTTAAATAAAGAGATCATTATATGATTATTATTTAAAAGTTGCTATAAACAATGTTATATAAAAATTTCATAACTGATTTGAAAGGTAATACATATTACATAAAGAATTTAAATTTATAAATTAAATCTAAATTTATAATATAATTTTTATATAAAAAGAAGTTTGAAATAAGAAATAAAAATGCATATTTTTGTTAAATAATAGTTTACAATCAATATGTCTATTAATGGCATTAACTTAATAAATCTACAAATAAATATATTTTCATAGAAATAATTTAGGATTCGAATACAATTGATTTGGTTTGAAATGGTTATCAATCTTTAAAGTATCAATCTTAAAAAAAGAAATTCATGTGAGAAAATGTGACATTCTTTTATTGACAAAACTTATTGACTTATATTTCTTATTAACTTACTGACAAAATAGAAAACTACTTTCACGGATTAAAAATTTTTACATTTGATATTAAAAAAAAGTTAATTATTATATATTAATTATCATAGTTTAACTTTCAGAAGCATATAAATAATTAAATATGCAATTTTATACACATAGAAAGTAATTAATACTAGAAAAATTAGTGACCATAGATTTAGAAACTTTTTCCAGTCGTATCATATTGAGCCAATTGGAAATAAAAATGTGGATTTGACGTGTCACGGCGCTGCTGTAAGACGACGCACCATAAACAAGCGAGGATAGAAATTATAGATGAGCTGGCGGGGTAAACAGGCGGCACAGCACGAGAGCTGAGAAAATGGCTTTTCCCCGAGAGAGAAATGCGTCTCCGCATTTTCCAGAGCGGAACGATCCGGTTCACAGTTCCTCTTTTCTCACCTTTTTCTCACCTCTTTGTTCCTTTCAATATGCTTTATTTCCTTGTTCTGATATGTATATTATACATAAATAAGATATTACATAAAATTATAAAAATTGGAAAAGAATTTAAAAACACACATGTGTACGCCCATCCGCAATAATAATTTTCTCTATTGAACATAGTTCAATAGAGAAAATTATTATAAACAAAAAACCCAGTCAAATATCCTTAAAATAGTAAAAAAGTAAATTTTACAAAAAAAATTTCTCAGACAAAAATTTTATAATTTTAAGAAAAGAATACGAGACATGCAATAAACTTTTCGTATCAGACTTTTATAATTTGTAAAATATTATTAGTATTTATTCACACAATTCATACAATTTTTCTTACATACTGTAATTCTCCTTTTGTAAAAATATAAAGGTAAGCTTATTATAAAATCTATAATTTATACTTAATACGTAATAAAAGAATTTTTAATAATATAAAATCAACAGAACAAAAGGACAAATAAAAATCAACGCTGAATTTACTGTGTATAAAGTACAATTCTTCAAATTATCTTATTATTTAAATACGTTAAAAAATCCGGACAATTTGACTCTTTCGAGTCGAACATTGTTGTGTTATTATCTAGGACAAATTTTGACTCAACATCATTCGGCTGTTCAACCATGATAAATGACACAATTTTTTAACGTCTAATAATTAACTTTTTTTTAATATCGAATGCCAAAAAATTTTTAATCCGTGAAAGTAGTTTTTTATTTTATCAGTAAGTTAATAAGAAATATAAGTCAATAAGTTTTGTCAATAAAAAGATGCCACATTTTCTCACATGAATTTCTTTGATACTTTTAAAATTGATATTTTAAAAATTGATACTTTTAAACTAAATCAATTGTATTCGAATCCTAAATTATTTCTATGAAAATATATTTATTTGTAGATTTATTAAGTTAATGCCATTAATAAACTTATATTGATTGTAAACTATTATTTGACAAAAATATGCATTTTTATTTCTTATTTCAAACTTCTTTTTATATAAAAATTATATTATAAATTTAGATTGAAATAGTAGTAAAAATGTTCTGATTTTTGTAACGTATTTAAACGATAAAATGCTTTGAAGATTTATACTTTATACGCAATAAATTCAGCTTTGATTCTCATTTGCCCTTTTGTTCTATTGCTTTAATAATTTATAAGATATTTTATTTTTACATAAAATAAGAAATATTTTGTAAAATATTCTTTTTTTTATTATTATGCTTTAATGGTTTAATGCAGAATAATAAGATAAATCAAGTTTTTAAGAAAATTATAATAAACTATTACTTTAAAAAATTACTTAAAAAAATGTATTCATATCGCAAAATTACGCGTGTGCAAACTGCATATTTTACACACACATATGCACGCAAGAACGCACGCACGCACGCACGCACACACTTCACAAAATGTTGTAGCTATAACTTTCACAAAATATTATAATAATTTTTTTTACTAAATTAAATTTTATTGGAATTTCTAAATCTTGTAATACATAATGTGATACAGTGATATAATTATCAGGCTTTTCACAGTAAAAAGAGCATAAGATAATAAACCTTGTTTTTTCAATAAAATTAAATATTTTGTTTCAGTCAACTCGTTCCATCCTTTTCATTATTCTGTGTATCTATAAAAATATTGAGATAAGATAATGGAAAAATAAATATTTTAACATGCATTACGCTATTCCGATATAATTTATTATAATATAAAAAATGTTTTATATTATAATATTGCCCTTTAATGCTTTTATCAATGGATTTCGAAAAATTTTATGTCGTTTGTTCACCATCTTCATCTCCTCATATAAAATATATATGTATAATATTCTATTCAAAAATATAAAAAGAATCTTGAATCTTTTTTTCTATTTCAGTATTTTGATATTTGTAATATTTTCTAAGTATCAAGTGTGAACAACTTAAAACAATTTGAAACAAATATTTCTTCTTTACAAATATTCCGATATTTGGAAAGAATGTTATTTTTTTAATTATGTGTTAATAATTGCTCAGGATAAATTCGACGACACAAAATCATTTAAGTTTAAAAAAATACGAAATAATTTTTTCTAAAAAAATTTTTATATTCATATAAAAAAACCAAGATAGTCTGTATAAGCTGAAAAATTTGCATCTTACTTTTTTAAAGAATTATCATGTAATATTATCAATTTAATCTCTCTCTCTCTCTCTCTCTCTCTCTCTCTCTCTCTCTCTCTCTCTCTCTCTCTCTTTCTCTTTCTTCTCTTATTTTGATTTTTATATACATTATAGTCGATAAAATCTTGAATCACGTTGAACGTTGCAGCTGTTTTAGTTTTTGAGATACAATACTTTAAAATAATATCGATAGATAGATTTTTTGATCGTCAACGAATAAATCGAATCAAATAAGTCTTAGCCTATACGGTCAGAACTGGATCTTGAGTGCCCTATCATATTATAACTAAAAAATTTGTCAATGTATACAATAATACGATTGGACATTCAAGATCCATCTCTGACCGTATAGATTAAGACTTATTTGATTCGACTTAATACTTTAAAATATTATGCATTTTTATTCTTCATTCAATTTTTCATATTGTGTATTATTTATGCTTCTTTGTTGATATTCTTTATTTGTGTACATTATCTTTTTTGTCGTCTATGATTGTTACACTATTGTCAACAGATTTCACCTGTTTCTATCAGAATTTAAACAGTGTTATTGCAAAGTATGTGCGTAAGCATGCAAGGACGGAGCCTCTCCCCCCCTTGCATTCCGACTCTGAAAAAATTCTAAGCTAATCCAAATATAATTTTAATTTAAAAAACAAATTAGTGACTTTGACTTAGAATTGCAGTGGTGATAGAAAAAGGAACTTCGTCTCTCCTCAGATCACACATGTATTTTGCAATAAAATAAAATAATAAAATACATTATTTTCTGTGTAAGTTTATATAATCCTTGTTTCGATTGAAGTATTGCAAACTCATGTGAAATTATACAATTATATAACATTGAAAACATTTTTTAAACATAATATATCAAGATAGTTAAGTTTGATACTCGAACTATTTACGTTACACTTAAAATATTATTTTTAAGTTTAAAAAGTGAAAAATTTGAAATGTTATATCTCAGAAAAAGATTCCACAATGTTTCAAAGTTACGATTCAAAACTCTATCACTATAATATTTGTGAAAATTAAAGAGATTGATAAGGAGTTTCCTTTTCGCAATTACTGTTATTGTAAATAAAAAAATAAAAAACTCAAATTATTAAGTGTAAAATTTAACTCAATTTTCGAAAATAAAATTTATATCTCCTTTTTACCTTTTTTATATTTTAAGCTACAATCTCCCAATGTTAGTAGAAGCAAAATCAATTTCCCTTGTTTCTCTTTGCTTCAATCCCGATCACATATGACAATTTGGACAGGCAAGCAGGTTCGGGAATAGGCAGTACTGTTTGCCGGAAACTGACGAGACAGAGAAGCTGCTATTGACCTAATTTCGGCTCATTGTGTATAAACCGAAACTAACCGAGCGAGAATCTGACGGATCTATAGACAACTTATAGACCTATAGATTCTGTTAGTCATCTATGGTATTCTAATCTAATTAATTTTGCTTCTATTATGCAAACGACTATGCATGTAAGAAAGTTTAACAAAGGATCTGAAAAAAAGACGATACAAAATATTGCAGAATTCAAGTTTTAACGCTAAAGATTTTGGTTTATTTATTAAATCGTTGTATTCTTTTATGTCATAAAACATATAATAAATAACAATAAATAAATAAATGAAAAAATAATAATTGAATATATTTAAACTTAAAATTCTCGATGTTTTCTTCGTTATTATCGGTTATTCTTATCATTCTTACTTGATAAGCTACGATAAGAAACAATACATGGTACACTTGTTTACGATCGTCGAACGAACATTTAATTCCAATAACAAGAATGTCTTTTATTGTGAAATCTTAAATATAATTAATATTAAAACAATAAAACAATAATCCTTTTACACATAAAATGTGTGTGTGTGTGGTGTGTGTGTGTGTGTGTTATAAGAAATTTCACTTAACAATAATAATATTAGCATTTGTTATATTTTAAAAGATATCTTGTAAACAGATATATTTTTAAATCAATCATTTCTATGTAATTCTAATGTAATTTTCATATATATTTAATATTATTAATATTTTATACATATAAATATTTATTAATTATTTTTATTTTATAAAGAATATTATTTTAAAATAGTAATAAATTCAGAACACATAAATATAAAACAGAAAATATATTCGTGGTTCAACATAAATTATGACGATCTTCGGAAAAGAATATCAGGTCATTGATTATCGAGAGTTTAAATTTTAATTTGTAATTATTACCATGTACTGTTATACATATGTTAACTGGTCTTGACGTTGATCTTGTCATTCGAAATTATTTTATGTTTATTTTTATTTTATTTTATATTTATCACATGTATTTGCATGACAGTAATGCGTTATTGCTTATGTTTGACCTTTATTTTATTTATCTCGATTATCACGAAATGATTCAGTTACAATTTTGATATACTAATAATCGCGAGACACAATGTCCATTTACTTATGTCTGATTTTATGGCCTTTTTAATATATATGTTATGACTGAGGAAGACTGAGTACAGTCGAAACGTATGATTAATTCTTAGATGAAATTAAAGTGTCTCTCATTTTAATTAGTGGTTGATTATTTTATAAAAAATAAACACCTATTTGGCTCGTTTGGTCGTAAGGTTATGATTTATCGTTGCAAGATTTCGAGCGATACTTAATTTATTTTAAGAAAATATATTTTCTGTCATACATATTTTCTTATCACTTGTTATACATACTTTCTATTTTTCCTTATATTTTTTATTATTTATGTTA
>JANQDE010000114.1:291837-303107 GCA_037157785.1 Cephalotes varians | reverse complement strand
AAACGGACTTCGGAATCCAATAAAAGCAATGTTCATATTCCTTCTGGCATTATAGCCGTAGCCTTCTTTAAACATCTACGTTGGTATCTTGAGGAAGAGGCGCGAAATACAATTTAATGATTAAACGAACTTACCTGTAAGTGAAGTTCTATCATAATTGTATGAAGCGCCTCTTCCGAAAGATAGGTCCCACCCTTTACCTAGTAACCCACGCCTGATAAGGCTTATCGGACCCCTTAGATACATTTTATTAGGCTACGGCGAAACTTTCAAGAAATGACGATGAAGACCCGGGATCTGGCGGGAATCCCCTAGAGTATGGGGGAATTTCGATTTTAACTGTAAAAATTGTGGCGACCTCGGTATAGAGTTGAGGAGTACTACGTTGGTATCTTTCGGAAGAGGCGCTTCATACAATTATGATAGAACTTCACTTACAGGTAAGTTCGTTTAATCATTAAATTATAGTGTTTTAAAAAGCTCTCGAGGTAAGTTATGAGGATATGCAATGAAAAATAGAGAGTTTCATTTAAAAAATTTAAAGTGATTTTGCCTTGACCTTGGTGTCACCCAAAGCACACGTCAAACCAATGGTACTATCTTTTATCCCCCTCGACGTTACATAACTTTTGTTTGAACATATTTTTGATTCAACGCATGTTTTCAGAGATAATAGTTTGTAACACTTTAAATGCCTCACCCTGTATATATAATAATATAATATAATATAATAAATTTTTATTATTATATAATAAATTATATTATTTCACAGAATTTTGATTAAGATATGTGCAACTAGTGTATCCAGTTTCATGGATATAATAATTCAGTTTATCCTTGTTCTTTAATGTAGTGTATGTATTTTACGAAAAATCTGTGAAAAATGTATAACTGTTTTATCTACTGGTTATTTATTTTAGTTTTGTCTTATTTAGTTTGATTTGTCTACATATTATTTAATTTCAATCCATTAATAAAAATGGATTAATTTAAAAAAATTGATTTTAATAACATTAGCTATACTTGTCTAAAAACTTCTCAAAATGTTTAAAACAAATGTTGTTGTATAATGTCTATAAGAAAAAATCAAAAGAATTTAATAAAGATTGTATTTTTTTTATACTCATCAAAATTTTACTCCTAGAATCATTTTTCATAGTACTGCGTAATAATATGCGTAAAATGTATTTCCTTCTCGATTAAACGACTTTACGTTGGTTTCTGATCGTTATTGAATAAAATCGCTATAAAGAGTAATAGAATTTGTTACTGAAAAATTCAACAACTGATAAGATTTTATGATTTAATTTTCGATTCATATTTTCTTTTTTCCTATATTAAACATATTAGCAGTTCATGTCTCATGGTTAGCACAAATGTATATACGGAGTATTAAAAAAAAAGAACAACATTTATATGGTAGATATACATATATGATAGTACACGCCATTATGAGTAAAAAGTGAACATAAGTCGCAAATTCAATCGTTTCTGAGATTTTGTATGTTAATTTTATACGTTAATATCATGACTTACTTATTGATTTACGATACATAACGATAACATTGCATGTGACGTGAAAAAAAGATAATCTGGCCAAATCTTTACCTCGTTATTTATAGAAAGTAAGGTTCTACATGTCTTCTATTTCTATACACATTCTTTGAGATAAGGCCGGTTTGAATTACAATTCTAATAAGATGATCTTCTACCATGGGTAATATCCATCCAAACATTTAAGAAAAATCAGGTTGATGATTTGTTTGAATAAATGTGTGAGGATTTTTTACTGCTCATAATCATTGTGAAAATTTGTAATTTCATATCGCGTAAATGTAGCTTCCATAAGTAAAATATAAGCTATGAAAATCGAATTCAAAATACATTTTACGAGCCACTGTGAAAATTTTATTCTTGCTTGATGGTCCGGTGGAGATGCATTGGATATGATATGGATAGAATAACTGCTTATGAAGCGTTCTCCAGATAAGATTAATACAGATTCTTACGACATCAAATCCTTCTTATGCTAGTTCCAGTATTTTCTTCTATCTTTAAAATGCGATTCTCCGTATTGGACATCAATACAGATTTAGATTTCTCAAAGTCTCGATGGCGAGTTTTAAATGAACCTGATTTATAAAAGTGTAGATTTTTAAACAATTTAGGAGAGGGAACTCTTAGTTTAAGAATTATTTCGTAAAGAGGGAGGTTGCTTTTCCATTAGTACGATCATACATAAAATGCATAGCTGCCATTTTTAAATTAGACGTTGACATTTTCAACATGATATTTTGTAACTGTATAATCACTAAACAGATTAGCAGTCGCCGGTTGATGATAACTGACTGATTACCGGTCTTTTTCCGTTACAAAGTATGTATAGAAATTAAATAAGGACATTTAGAACGCAGTTTGTAAACGTTGAGATGAACATCGCACTCATAGAAGCTAATAAATCAGTCATGATACTAACATACAAAATTGTTTTATATCTCACAATTAAGTTCTCAACCTACATTGAATAAAAATAAACTTAAAGAAAGAAAATTTTCTTTAAACTTAATAAATCGTTATTGCATACAACTGTAAACATATTCTTTTTAAATAAGAAATTACATGTATTCCTTAAAAGAACATAATATCATTATAAAGAAAATCATTTACTAATTATAACAAGTATTTTCTGCATAATTCATGATTATTGAAATATAATTTTTATTTTTTATTAATTATTGATTTTAAACATAAAAATTAAGAAGTAAACTTAAATTTTGGATATTGTACTTATATACAAGCAATAGGTTACAGAACTAAACAAAATTGATCAAAACTTTTTAAAAACACTTTATTTATTTTCATCTTGTAGTCCAATTTTGGAAGCTTGCTTTCAAGGCATCATTTCATCATCATTTAAATAGAACACAGATGAAAAACCTCATGCTGCGTTTTTTATTCTACCCTATATGTGGCTTTTTACTAACACGAAATAGAATGTGTTCTGTTGCATTCACCTATCGGCAGTGCCGCGTTCTGCTCGCAGGTGAGCGACTTTAGTGAAAAGATTAGTTTGACATTAACATTATATTTAATCATGAATATTATTCGTAATATTTTCGATTACTTTCGATTCGAGGATTGCGTTGAAAGTCCGAAAGTACACGGCGCGCAATTCGGACTGAAAAAGTTTGAATTTTTATATATAAATTCAAATTTATATATATAAATATGATTGGGCAACCAAGATCCAGCCTTGACCGTTATTGACTCTTCTTCTTCATTTAATTGTGTGATCAGTTTAACATGTTAAAAACCTGGATTTAACTGAATAACTGAATAACTTGAATAACTGAATTAAACAAATATTTATTAAAATTAAGAAAAAAATGCTTTTATTCAATCAAAGCGGACCTTAGTACTTAATAATATTTTCATATAAATTTTTAGATATATTTTTAAATTCATAAATAAAAATTATGCACCGATATGATTGTCAGACTTAAAAAACGTAATCCTAAACTGAAGCTAAAATAATAATTTATTAAACCATTTTTTAAATTAAAAAATTTGGATTCAATATTTTAGAAATTCACTTACTACATTTCAACAAATATTGCACTGTAATATACTAAACCTGAATTTTATTAAATAAACATTTCAAGAAGACATTTTTTAATTTTAGTGTTTTAATTTACTGTAGCCAAATTGAGAAGTTTTATATTATAAATATTATTTATTTAAAATGAATTGTGACAGGCCTTAAAAGAGGATTAAACCAAGTAGTAGATTCGACCTTATAGCCTGAAGGTGTCCAAGGATGGAGTTGGAAAAAAACCGTTAAACGTAATCTTAACTGGGACGTTTCGATCAATCTTTAATTTTGATCATCATCATCAGCCAACTTGAAAAATTAATACGTTGGTTACAGTAATGAATACATATTAATGTATAATAAAATTGACAAAGAGAAGTAATACATTCCATAAAACGCAAAAACATGAGTACGCACCTTAGTAAATTTCAAATAGACGAACGGCTATTACATGTCAACACGTCTGTTAGCGACTCTTCTCACGTCTTCTCATTTGCGAAGAAGATTACGAGAGAAGTACACTTAATCTTAGGTAATACCAATTTAATATATGAAAATCTTTTAAAATGAAGAAATGTTATTTTTGATATTAAAATAAGAAAATAACATTAAGCGCTAATTTTTAATTTTGAATTATAATATTAATATTCTATTATTAGAAAATAAATTAATGTTTCATGTTTCAATGATTTTCTAGCATTTTGCAACATTGCATTCTGAAAATAAGATTCTGATCAAATTGTTAATTGTCATACTTTCATGAGCTTTTTGATTATACACAAAAAATCACGTACACAGAGTTAATTGTTTACAAAAACGTTTGCAAAAAAAGTTTGCTCTATTTATATAATTTTTATGTAGGTCGAAACATTTTGAAAAGTGATGTAATATATTCATTTGTCATAAAATACCATATGCATGAAACTGTAACTTTAGTTTCTTTTCTTAAAAATTATACGATTTAAATCGGATTAATCGGTTTTGAAATAATAAGCTATTTAATTTTTAAATAGATTTAAACATTTTGATCCTACCTCTTTGAAAATATTTTTCTCAGTGTATGGTTTACTAGTGTTTTTATTCAATGGTATATGCTATCTTATATAAACCCGGGTGGAAATTACGACCTGGCACTATATGAGTCTCAGCTAGTTTACCACAAGTTAATGTGGGTGCTATGATGGAAAGCTAATCTGGGGCTATACTGGGCAGTAACGCCAAAAATAGCCAGTCCCAATATTGAAAAACTATCTAAGCTCTGGTTCGCGATGTGGTGTAGTCCCAATATTGGAAATTGTCTAGGCCCTGCCTCGCGGGGCAGTGTTGCCCCAAGATATTAAATTTGTCTAGCCGCTAGCGTGTTGGAGCAAGTGGGAGCATACGATGCGAACAAACCATTTTTAATAATCAATTTTGTAACCAATTTAGAGTTCATTTGTTTCTCTCTCAAAATTTCTGTTGATAGATTGTTGATAGATCGAATATTTTGATCTATTATAGATATCGCGAGAAAGTGAATTGTAAAATTGAATTATGCCTCAATTAAAAACCAAATTACAAAATTTCAACAAATTAAAAATTCGCAACGTAAGAAAAAAAATGAAATGTTGAATAACTTTATATTTTATTTGTATATTATTTAATAACATTAATTATTAATAAAAATATGGTATTATAATTCTGCATCACTGGCCGGACGTTAGCTCGGCTGGTTTTCGCATCTTGGCATCTCCGCACAATTCTACCTAGTGCCTAAATGAAATACTAGACAGCGTCTAGCTAGATTTCCGACATTGGCGTACCACGACATTCTCCACGGGGCATTCCAATATAAAAATTTGGAATGCCCAGAAATATTTCCACAGTACACACACACACACACACACCCCCACACACACACACACACACACAAACAAACTTGGTAAATATTTACCTACTTACATAACTCCAAATGATTTTCGACTAATTTTGATACTGACCTTCAAAGAGATAATAGTCATTATTTCTCTTGTCGTTGTTGTTTATTAAAAGGATATTAACAAATAAATCTTTGTAACGCAAAGCAAGATCCATCCTACACCGCCTCGTGTTATATTCTTCAACTTAATAAAACCTAATCTAATTGTAAAGATCCTAAGTGTACTTCAAAAGATTTAGCCGTCGCTCGTAATTCGCTGAAATTATTAATTGTAAACTTTGTGGAATCTTGTTTTGCGTAGAAAGTTATATAAACCCATGTGGAATTTTGTTGTAAATCCATGTGGAACCTCGTTTCGTATGGCATTCTACATGGGTTTACAACTTTCCACACAAACCGAGATTCCAATCCAAATCTATTTATCTGATTTTTCTATAGTGGAGCCTTTATGTAAAGAGGAAAGAGCAGAACCCACTGTGTTTACGCATACACTTTAAAAACACAAAGCGAGATATATTACACTGACTCCTGTTAATAGTACGAACACAAAACGAAGTTTATAATTGTACGATTTCACGTGTGTTTATAATAAAGAAGTCATTATTTTAAAAAATTGTGATATTCATTTATTAAAAATATTTTTTTAATAAAGATTTAGCGAAATATATATATAATGCTTTTGTGATATGTGAAATTTTGTTTAATACATCTATTAGGAAGTTTTATTTAAGAAAATTTTTTTTGTCGTAACATTTTAATAAACAACAAGCAAAGGATCAGTGGTTTTCATTTCCTTGAAGATCAAGATTAATATCAAAGTCATTCGAGAAAATTTGGGACTGGCTACATAAGGTAAATATTTATAAATGTTATATGAATTAAAAATTAACAAACACTTATTCTATATAATATTTGTATTTATAATTATATATATATATATATAATAAAAAATAATAGTATAAATTTAGTCTATCTTACTTTAATTCTATTTATTTATATTAAGCCTTTTTAAATTTACCAGCATCTATTTTGTTAGTAATTAACTTAATTATTTATAAAAGTTTTCTTATTTATTTATACTAATTTTATTATGGATATTAAATTAGTCATTATAATTTTAATTTTTAATATACTGCAGTTATATCTATTAATTTAGCACGTATTATTTTCAAGATTAATATAATAATGACACAAATGCATCATCATAAATTGCAAAATAGCAATTAGTATATCTTCGTTCAATTATATAACGTATAACGATTGTTATAGTTATCTTTTAAAACAACTAAATTTTTGTGTGTCTGTTTTTGTGTACGTGTGCGTTAAAAAACCAATAGATACAGAAGAATCGTAATGACAAAGGAAAATGTAACAATTGAAAATTTATTTTTATCTTTTTGTCTTTGATTATTATTACTTAGCAAGTAAAAAAAAGACAAATTTGCTTTAAGATAAGATTTGATAAATTTAATTTAAAAAATCAGATCATTACAAATAGAATTTTATTTCGAAATCTTAACACAGAAGCATTTTAATCAGTAATTATTTCCTAAGTTGGTGTCAAATCGACAAGATGAGAGCGATTTAATAGAGCATGCACTCTTCTCATTTCTCCGGATCAGTATTGTTTTCTTCGATCGAGATCGAGATCATTTCCGATCCCACAACGTCAATTCCCGAGAAAGCGTGGGAATTTTTTTTCCATTTGTTAGGCAGTCTAAATTGGCGAGATAGCCTTATCCGTTCTCTTTACCTCAAATATTTGAAATGCATCTTGTTTTTATAGTTCTCTTTCTCCTGTTTCAAGATGCTATAAAAACGGAAAAAATATTCTCTGATTCCTTTTCCGGATTCCCCAATTTTTGAAGAATTCTCTGATTGAAAGAAACACTGAATAACAATAAAAAAATTACAATTTTATTACAATTTTTAATTTATTAAAAATATGCAAAAAATAAATAAATATAAAATTAAATCTTCTCTTAAAAAGGTATGTTAAATCAATAATCGAATTCATTATTGCCTCTTTTCCGATTGATTAACTCACTGCATTTATTTCGTGAGCGGCTGTCATCGCATAGTTTGATAGTTATATTGAGAGATTAGTAATAATAGTATAGTACTAATTATGCACATTTAAATATTTAAACATTTAAGCATAATTAAAAAATAAAAAACCAAATAGCGCGCGCGAAACACGCGTCTGTGATGTCGTATTAAATAAAACACATAACTTTCATCACATATTCTTTTTTATGAATTTTTGAAAAATAAAAGTCTTTAATCTTACAGTTTTATATAGGTTTTTTTTTTTAACTATGATACCTTAATAACTTTTTGCAAATCACTCATTAAATCACAAAATATTTTTATAATACTGTTTTAAACAAGTGTAAAGATAAGGACTAATGGGAATTGGTACACAATTAATGCGCAATTGTTTAAGAAAACAAATAAATTTATAAATTTTTAATCATATGTTTCGGCTAACTTTTTAGCTATCATCAGCAAAAATAAAATATTAAAACAAAATTCCGCATAGACCTGTGCGAACTGCTACAGTCGTAGAGCTAAACTATCCAATGTAGGTTCATCCAAATTGTAATGCATTCCCAAACAGTTAGGCGGTTGAGAGGGTTCTAAACGTATACTTTACGTATATCTTACGTATATTTTAAATGCAATTAACAGTCCTTTCTTAAACAATTTTAAAAAGTGTTTTATTTTTTTTAATAGTTAAGTAAAGTATAGGTAGAATAGAGTTTATATATATATATATATATATATATATATGTATATATACATATATAAAACTGTAGAATACATTTAAAGAAAGAATTTAAAAGTTTAAAATTGGTAATATAATATATTTTAACATCTTATTAAAGAAAAGCCGTGAGAATCATTAATTAATTTAGATTAATTTAGATAGAATTTTTATAATTTTTAAGTGATTCTTTCTTGAGCTACATCGATAAAATATTATCCGTAAATACGCAATGATTTCCGAGAAATTAAAAATTAAAAAATTTTATATACTTATAATCTTCATTAAAAATATTGATTTTCGAAATCTGTCAGCAGCGCACATATTTTAAATGCATATATTTCAAATATTGTAAAAAAATTTTCAAGAAAAAAAGAAAAAATATTACAAAACTTAAATCAGATAATAGACAACGTACTCTCTAAAATTATATCTACGAATATTTTACTAATGCTCTCGATGGAAATTCTTAACAAACCAAAAAAATCCAAAGTCGGTTTGTGATTTCTCTTTGTTTAAATTTTCTTATTTTTTTTTATTTTTATGGTTTTTTTTAAACCGGTAGCAACTCTGGCTCTTTTGACAAAATTTGCCCTATCAAAAAAATTTCAAAGCTCTAAAAAGCAAAAGCATATTTTTTGCCATTTTAAAATAATGGCAAATAAATCTAAAAACGCTATTTTATCGAACTATTTCATTCAAAATGTATTGTGTTATTTTTACATTAATAATTTTCAATTAATTTTCAATAGGAAACAGAAGATTGTATGTTTGTATTAATTCCACATTTTTAAAAATGTTTAACAAAATATTAAAAAGAACAAATAAGAGTAAAGTACGGCGCATAATTGATGTGCAGTATAAAAGATATATATTTCGCAGGGTTAAGTAAGTTAACTTTTTTTTTAAACTAAGTTAAGTTAAAGTTAACAGCCTCAAAAATTTAACTTAGTTAAAATATAAGTTAACCCATAATGTAATTAATTGAATTAAAAGTTAAGTTTAATAAAAAAAATTAATTGGAAAGTTAAAAGTTAAATTTGTTTTTTATCTCAGGGCTTCAGTTTTACAAATAACGGAAATAAATATACTTTATTTAGAAACATACTCTATATATTTTGTTTATGTATACTTATTAAATTTAAATAATAAAGCCATTTAGAAATTTTTATCAAAATTTTTTTTTACATAACGTATACTATAGAGTTTCAGTACTGGCAGTGAATATCGGAAAGCATCCAAATTGACTATTGCAGTGAAGCATTTTCGAGTCCACTACAGCGATTTTTTCCCATCACTCACGCACACACTCGGGCTATCCGACCATTATCATCACGAATAGACCGAACACACACTCTGTGTGCGTGAGTGGTGAAGGAAAATCGCTGTGGTGCCTAGACTCGAAAATCATCACTGGTTACTTGTAAGCAGGCACGCGGTGTCTCACAATGCCTTTTATTTATGGTGTAGTTAACTTCAAGAAAGTAAAATCAAAAGTTAATAGTTACCAATAAAATGTAACTAAATCAAGTTAAAGGTTGAGAATCTAAAATATAAGTTAAGTTAAAATTATTTAATTTTTTAACTTTTTAACTTAACTTTTATCTTTTTAACTAGACACCACCTAACCCTGATATTTCGTATAGGAAATGTTCGTACGAGGGTCGTTCGATAAGACAGATAAAAAAATAATAAAATCATTTATTTTCCGGAAATTTTTTTTCACTTTTCGACCTAGTCTCCTTGGATCTCTACACACTTAGTCCAGCGGTGTCCCAATTTTTTGATCCCTTCAAAAAAGTAGGAAGTTCGAGGCTTTCAAACACATCTACAGCAGCGATGACCTCTTCATTGGACGAAAATTTCTTTCCCACGAGCCAAATCTTGAGGTTTGGGAATATAAAAAAAGTCACAAGGGGGGAATTCAAAAGTCAAATCGGGAGAATAGGGCGGATGGGGCAGCAATTCGAATCTTAATTCATGCAATTTTGCCATTGCGATTATGGAGGCGTTTTTGATCAATGGTCAGCAATCGCGGCACCCATCGTGCACAAAGTTTTTTCATTTCTAATTCTTTGTGCAGGATATTATGCACCCTATCTACTAAGATGCCTACAATCTTAGCCGTCACGCACTTTTATTCGGCGATCTTCCATGACAATACGATAGACTTTTTCAATTATTTCTGGCGTGATGACTTCAACTGGACGTCTGGAACGCGCTTCATTTTTAGTTGATGTCCGGCTTCTTTTGAATTCATTAATCCAAAAATAAACGATCTTCAACGCTGGTGCAGAGTCCCCGTGAACTTCGTCCAATTCGGCTTTAATCTGCGCAGCCGTCCACTTCTTTAAATAAAAATATTTAATCACTGCACAGAATTCGTCTTTCTCCATTTTTACGACAACTGCTGCTATGCTCACTTCCAACGTCTGCCATATATAAACTAAGCGTCGTTTTTTATTGAAACTTGGTATGAGGCAGTTTGAATAGTGTTACTTCCTGGCCATGTACTACACAATTCATTGTGGCGCCATCGCGCAAAAATTTACCTGACTTATCGATCCTTGTATTATCAAGATTTCCTAATGGATGAAATCAAGATGTAAATATAAATCTTTTACACTGTAATTGTGCACTAATTATTGCGCACCCATTTTTATTCTTATTTGTCCTTTTTAATTTTTTTTTTAATTTGTTTTAATATGGAGATCTTTGTTAAAACTTCTTATTCTTAAAAATGTTTTTCGTAATTAAGAAAATCATAAGTATTTTTCATAAGCAGAATAATTCTGCGACAAAATTATGTTATACTAATATGTGATAATATTTTATCATTTTTGTCAAAATTTTGTCAGAAGTTTTAACTGTCTTATTATTTAATATAATAAAAAATTATGCATGAATTGTATGTATTATAGGTTTATATATTTTTAATTTAACAACGTATATATATATATATATATATGTGTGTGTGTGTGTGTGTGTGTGTG
>JANQDE010000114.1:241607-285238 GCA_037157785.1 Cephalotes varians | reverse complement strand
AAAAAATCATCGCATATATTATTATTTATTACATATACTATACTGTATATATATATATATATATATATATATATATATATATATATATATATATATATAATTTACCATATATTATATATATATCATATATTATATATATATCATATATTATATATATTAAAAAGATAAATTCACAATTACATATACTGTACCATATTATTTACTATATTATATATATATATATATATATACACAATATATTATATACAATATATTAAAAAAATAAATACATAAAATATAAACTATTAAAAAAATTAAAATATTTAATTAAAAATATAACAAATTTGATCAAAACAAAAAAAATTATTAAAAAATACAAAACATCTGGCTACACCGAATAACATATTAACTTACACAATGTTAATTAATCATGTTATAGCATTATTACTTATTTTTATTGTTTATTACCTCACACCAATGTCAATTGGTTGTGTTAATTATAACATTATTATTTATTTTTATTGTCTTATAGTATTTTAAGGTGTAGTCCCGCCAAGTTTTTTTTTGTATTTTTAATATATTTTTTTATTTTGCGACGCGTTTTATACGCACGATTAAATTTATTTTTTTATTAAATATTTTGATTTTTTTAATACTTTATATTTTTATGTAATTATTTTTTTAATATATTGTATATAATATATGGTATATATAATATATATAGTAAATAATATATATGGTATAGTATATGTAAGTGTGAATTTATCTTCTTTAATATATATAATATATGTAGTATGTATGTAATATATAGTAAATAATATACATATATTTTATAGTATATGTAACAAATAATGATATATGCGATGATTTTTTGAAAGATAATATCATAGTTAATGTATACAATTTTATTTACAGGTTTAAATATGTGTATGTGTGTGCGTGCGTGGGGGGGTAACGATTTTTTGAAAGGTAATATATACGATAGTTTTATATACAAAAGTTTTATTAGAAAAATTTTAATTGTAACAGTTTACTTTTTTCATAGTCCTTTCTTAAATTCCACTTGACGCCGTCTCCTAATATCATATTTTTTTGTAGAAAGTATATACGACAGCTTTTTTGAAAGGTAAAATTATTGTTCTGTTTTGATTGTGAAAAGAGAGTGTACTTGGCGCCTTTTTTAAATCTTTTTTTTTTTAATTTTTAATAGATATTACTTCTTTTTTTTTCTAGTAATATATAAATTAATTAGATTTTACTAAAGAGGTTCCATCACCACCCCCGTCATATTTTCAATATGCAGTATATAACGGTGCTCTTTAACTAATTATGTTACAAAAATACAAAATATGTAAATGTTATATCATTTCTAGATCACGTTTTTCTAATTCAAGCATCAGTAGGTTAAATCCTATTATTCCCTTCTCTACATATATTTGTACATAATGACCTTTTTCAATATTTACTAAATAAAACTAAAAAGACTCATCATTTTTGAAATAATTTTTTTTATTACTTATTTTATCAAGAGACATGGTCAAATACTCAAATAATACCAGCAATTACTTATCAATTTTCTGTAAGAAAATAATACAGATATCTCTAGCACCTCTAGACTATTGTCTTTTTCTAATTTGCGTATTGTTGGCTTCAAATCAAATGTTAGAAATACTTTCTCTACATATATTTGTTTAATAAAAATATCAACCATATAATATAGTATATGTATATGCATATAAATGTTATTTGAGCTGCGTTCCGTTATTCACTGCGAGCATTCAATATCTATAATGCGCGTTACGTATGCTATAGATTTTGAGCAGTGAATATCGGAACGCACCCTTATAAGCACTGCTGTCAATCAATGATGATAGCGCGCCTAACATATAAAAATCGAAATATTATATCCACATTCCGTATACATTTCCGAGATAGATTTTTCTACACGTTACATTATAATAACATATTTCTTACAGCATGTACAGTAAAAACAAGCATACTTTTATTATATAATTTGGTTATGCACTATCGGTTGAGCTTATTATCAATGGGCTCAGCCATTATTGAAATCTGATAATCTCGGCTCGTCTCAACTTTTGGTCTCGCGTAAAGATACACGGTCCGTCTCGCGCTACATGTGAACTTAGCGCGAGACACTACCGTGTCTCTTAATTAATTTTGCTATTTATACTTGCAGAATACTTTCAATCATCTGATAGTCTTTTTATTATGTAATTAAAAATATCTCAGATTCTTTTCCCTCCTCTCCTTCTTACAAGATTTATTTCTGTGGACATTTATTTCTATTACACATGTACAAATGTACACATGTACAAAGATTATTTGATAATTCCTCCGAAAATATATAAGATAACGCTACTAATATCGAACTGACATGATAGTTGACATCTTCATAGAAAGAATGCTTTTGCTGAAAGATTTAAAATTTTAGCTGGACAGATCAGAAAAGTAATTTTGTTGAACTATCAAAATAATTATGTACAACGCTCAAATCAGTTACTAGAATATAAAAATTTTTTGCAGCATTGTTCATTATTTTTAAGATTCCAACAAAATTATTTTGATAGTTCAACAAAATTATTTTCTGATCTATATCCAGCGAAATTTCAGATCCCTCAGCAAAATCATTTTTTCCATGTATTAATCTTTACAAAATTTCAGACAGACAAAATTTTGATTAGTTTTGTTGTAACAGCTGTCCAAAATGAATTACTTTTGCTTTTTTAAAAAATGGGAAAATCGACATTCGAGCAATCATTAAATACTTGTTTTCAAAAAGCTTAAAGCCTGCTGAAATCATTCAAGATATGAAAAATACTTCAACCGAGTTTGCATCTTCAAACGCAACAATATATAATATTGGATAGCTGAATTTAAACATGATACAAACACAAATAATGAACTTGTTATCCAAAAACGTAATAAAGAAATTATTGAAAAAAATCTATGATATCGTGTTAGAAAATCAAAGTGAAAATTTCTGTCAAAAATAAAAATTATCTCAACTGAATGAGTTTTCAATACGTTATACGAAAATTTTGATATAAAAAAGCTGGATCCGCAAGATGGATGTCGCTTATTCACAATTAATCAAAATCAAGTAACAAAAAAAATTTTTTTCTTTTCAAAGCATTGTTTGGAAAAGGAATTATCTTTTATTATTATAATTTAAAAATTTTTTGCATCGTTTTGTAACCATTATAAAACATAAATCTATCACACTAGAAACGAAAGAACAGATTTCACCATAGACAAAAGAACAATTGAAACAATGAATTTTTCTTGATAAACATGCATCAAAACAGTTTTATCAATTGAAAGATTACAGCAACTGTTTTTGGGATGTGCATGTAAAAAAAATTGTTCATCGATTGCCTCGAAAAAGATAAAATAATTACAGGAAAGTATTATCCATCATTATTGATTCAATTTAATGATGTGATCAAGGAAAAACGTTTTTATATAACAAAGAAAAAAGTATTCTTTCACCAAGACAATGTTCTACAGTTTCAATGGATCAAATTGCATAAATTACGAATTAGTTAACTATCTGTATTTTCCAGATTTGGCTTCTTGTAATTGTTTTTCCTGTTTCTAAAATGAGTGGAAAGCGATTTGACTCAAATATTGAAGTAACTGATACTATAATTGGTTATTTTGAGAAGTAAAATAAATATTACATAGAGCATAAAAAATGTGAGCATCTTTTGATCAAATGTATTGAGCTAGAGAGAGATTACATTAAAAATAAAATTTTATTTTAAAACAAAATTGTTCTCATACATTTTCTATCATTTTCTAAGAATTTATCTGTACTATAGATTACTGTGCCCACATTATTCATTTTCTAGAATAATTCTGATGATAAGCCACTGAATAAATCGACATCTTTGAAGGACTAGAATTATTTTTGACAGGAATTGAGGATCTAAAACTATTTAATTTTTCTATTGTTATCTATATATAAATTATAGATTTACATATACAAAGTGTCCCAAAAAGGTCGGGACCTCTGAATATCCTAGAAAATATAAGTTTTATAAAAAAGAAAAATGTTTTTACAGAAAAGTGTTTTAGACAAAAATTGTAAGGTTTAAAAAGATCTATCTACTGATTTTATCAATTTGACCTTGGATAGCATTACCAAGCTCTTCATCAAGGTCAAAGCATTTTTTTCAATGGAACTATTTTTTATTGCATATTTTTGTAGTTTAATTCAAGAGCTTCCCAGAAAATTATAATAAACTTTATTTTCATTAAGTACTTTTTGAGTTACAAGGGTTGAATGTTAGAGTACTATCGGTATTAGCATTATCCAAGATGTACTATATGGAGGTTACTCAGTCAGATTTACATTTCTTGTATGTGTGATTCAGCCAACTAAGGCAAGATCAGTAATAAATCCAGCCAAGACAAGATCGGTCGTGAATCCAATCAGCAAAAGCAAAGATCCAATCAAGATCGGGTATTTGGAGACCTGAAAAATAATCGACATAGTAACAGACATTTTGTGGGTGCTCATTTATCATAGTAATTGTTCAAAATGTGCACCATTCACGATTTGACATTGTATTATTCGATCATAAAAATTTGTTTCATGGCATTTCTAATAAAATCCAATTCAATTAATTATTTTCTTCCAGGATTCGACGAAGATCCTCTAGATTTCGTGTCTCGTTTTATACACTTTGCTTTTTAGAAGATTCCATAAAAAATAATGGTGAATCTGACAATCGTGATGATCACTCAATCCTTTCTCTTCAATTCACCAGTTAGGGAAAACTGTGTTCAAATAATTACACACTTCTCTTGAGTAATGTGATGCTGCACCGTCCTGCTGAAACCATAAAAATTTTCACCTATTATTGCTTGTATTGCTGGGAGCATCTGATTCTTCAGCATCTTCATATTTTGCTGATGTCAAATTGCCTTTAAAAAATATGACCCGATCAATGTATTGTTGAAGACACTTGCTTAAACGTTCAGTTTTTTTGGACATTGTATGTGTGCTTGTAATGTCCAGTGAGGATTTTCAAAACCATATCTACAATTATGTCTATTTACGTTATCATTCACTTCGAAAGTTGCTTCATCCGAAAAAACTATGAATAGGAAATTAGGTTCTTCGTCAATTTTCTTCATCATGAGCTTACAAAATTCGTTTCGTCGATCGAAATGATATTCGTTTAATTTTTGTACAAGATAAATTTGGATGGAATTTAATGGACAAAATTTAATTCATTTCAAAATTCTCTGCACAGATATTCGACTTATATCACATTGCTGAGCCGCTTTACGGATAGATAATCTCTGATTTTCAATAAAGGATTGTGCAACATCCAATGCTTTCTCTTCAACAGTCACCGACAGTGGCCTTCCTGGAAATGTACGATTTTTGAGCTCTCAATTTCTTCGCTCTCAATTTCTTCGAAGCGCTTTATCGTTTATTCGACAGTCGATTTTGAGATAGGATTTTCATTATGGAATGTATCATTGAAAAGTTGTCTTACTTCATTGTAAGATCTTTGTCGATCATCCTATCTTCGCATCAGAAGAGATATTTATTCTTCTTCCGAAAGAATTCTTCTTCCGAAGATATGCCATAATTATCGAAACAAGTGATAGCTAAATATAAAGAACAAAAAATGGCCCGAAGAACAAAAGCAAGAATTAATTTTTGAATAATGAAAAGTAAAATTGAACTAAAAAAGAGTTTTATCAATCGGTAAGGGAAATATATAAATGCTGCCGAATTCAATTTATTATTCATTTTGTTCTAGCAATTGACAAATTATTTTCCTAATCGATAAACGGTGAAACAATGATTATTCATTCTCCGTTTGAACTTTCGTGTTTTCTTTTTCTGTTATGCTGGACGTGGTATATCATGGGATTCAATGAATTTGTGATTTTATCGAATCATCAGACCAAAGTAAATCCAATGAATTTTTTCTAAATTGATTTTATTTTTAACATTGGTTTTATTTCGATTCAAAACGTCTGTCATAAAAAAATTACATTATCTTGGTTAAGGAGATAGTATACATTTATTTTTTCAAAAAATCGATTCTTTTTTTTGCAGTTTTACTTAGTATTTACTTATAGAAATAAGATAGAAACCGTCTTTTCCCTCAAACTGTTGGAGAAGAGGCAGAAAAACGCAAAATAGTATGAGGCTCTGAAGCGTGAGCCAAGCGCAATGCTCGTAATGTAATGCTGTAGTATAGTGTAGAAAAAAATGTGCTGTAGTGCTGTAGTGAAGAAAAAATACGTGAAAACGAGTTATTTGAAGAAGCTGAAGGCATATTATATGGAGCAGGCATCGCCGATTGAGGGTAAGACTTTTATGCGTTTTTTTACGAACGAAAACTTTGAACGCATTTTTCTCGAAACAACACTTGATCAACATTTTTGATCTGGCGACCACGATTTTGAAAAATCCACTGCACCGATCGGGCTCAAAATTTAAGAGGCTGTTCACCACATGTATAATTTTGGTCTGAACTAGAATCAGATTTTTTTATGAATATTTATTAACATTTTTAAACAATTTAAGTTTTAAAAAAATGGTCGAAAAATTGAAAATCCCGCCATTTTGTTATTTTAAATTTTTTTTCATCAATTCTACTTCCAACCATAGCCACTTATGTACTCTTTAAGGATCAATTTTAATTTTTGATTTCAGACACTCCAAACTCCAGAAATTATGGTCGCCAGAAAAAAAAATGCTCTCTTCTGCCGTATCTCCGCCGGATTTCGTTAAAAATAAAAAAAAAATTTTTTCGACATACTTCAATATGTATATTATCATATATCAAAACATCCAAACATTAAAATAAATTCTACTGGAAAAAAAAATTGTGAAAAAAAGTCAAATAAATGTATACTATTCTCTTAATGTTAACGCTGGCTAATGATAGTACTATAACTTTCAAGCCTCTTAACTCGAAAAATACTTAATGAAAATAAACTTCATTATAGTATTTTGGAAAGCTCTTGAATTAAGCTACAAAAATATGCGATAAAAAATAGAAAGTTTCATCTAAAAAAAATCAATGTGACTTTGACTTGACCTTGGCAATGCCATTCAATGTCAAACTGATAAGATTAGATAAATAAATTTTTTTAAACTCTATAATATATATAATATAAAATATATATAATATAAAAAATATATAATATTTTGTCTAACACTTTTTGTCTAAACACTTTTCTATAAAACTTATATTTTCTAAGATATTCAGGTCCCGATCTTTTTGGGACAACCTGTATACAGGGTAGGCCATTTTAATCTTTCCATGCTGATAACTCAAAAAGGAAGCATTTTCCCAAAAAAACACAAGAGAGAAAAGTTGTGTAAGATTGAGGGGGAAAGAAGTTAATGATCTTAAATTTGACCTTGAAAGCATTTTTTGAGGTCATTTGTAGGTCAAATCGAATTTTTTAAACAGAACGCCCCATTTTTTTTGCATACTGTAGTATCATAATATACCTCTTCAAAACGCTAATAAAATATTTTTTCATTAAGTACTTTTCGAGTTATAAGCCTTGATAATTAATTCGACACCCAAGCATCAATAGCATATTCACTCTTTCTGTTGACGGATAATTAGGCATATTTTTGAAGAGAAATGTAGAAAAAAAATAGAGACAAGAAGGGATGGAAAATGATTGACTACAAATCTAAAGATAGAAATTTTTCTTAATTTGGTTCCACGTCTAAATATCCTAGATGAATCTCACTTCACGATTGATGACTTCGAAACTTCACTTTAAGGCCTGGGTATGAGTTTACATTTAGTAATTCTCTTCTCACTCTACAAATTTCAGTTAAGAAATTTTCCACGTACTACCAGTTAGTTAAGAAATTTTCCACGTACCAGTAATTTTTAAAGTACCAGCGTTTTGGAAGCAGTAATTGTTTAAAAGAAGAAAAGCTCGAAATTTGAAATCCAAATATTCGATTCAATTATAAGTTGGAATTATTTCAATATCAGAATCAAATTCAAAAGATTTGATTACACTAACTTTTTCCTAAAATAGAGTTTCGAAGACATCGACCGTAAAGTGAGATTAGCATAGACCGCTTGGGATATGACCTTTAACATGACAATATATCTGAACGTAAAATTTTTCGTTCTTTCTGAATTCCAGGAAGGATAAAAAATAAGGGTCCCATTTAAAAATCAATGTGATCATTTTAATCTTGAAGAGGTTTTTTTTTTTTAATTAATATCAATGTTATTCAACTTTTTTTAAGTCATACAACTTTTGTACAAAACACTTTTTACTTAAGTGTACTTTCAGAGATAATACCTTATAACACTTCAAATGCTTAAAAATGAAAATAAGAGGTAATAAGGAAGAGGTAATAAGTAAGGAGATAATCTCTTCATCCTAACAAATATTATCAATGTTTCTGAACAACATTCAAAAGATTTTAGCCGTCGGTCGGACATTTTGGGTAATGCTAATGCCGGCGGTACCTTCAAATCTTATAACTTAAAAAGTACTTAATGAAAAAATATTTTATTATAGCGTTTTGAAAAGCTCTTGAAATATGCTACTAGAACATGCAATGAAAAATGGGGCATTTCATTTAAAAAATTTGATTTCACCTACAAATGACCTTAAAAAATGCTTTCGAGGTCAAATTCAAGGTCACTACCTTTTTTATCCCTTAAAATTATACAACTTTCCTCTCTTATGTTTTGTGGGAAAATGCTTCCTTTTCAAGTTATCAGCGTGGAAAGATTAAAGCGTGGAAAGATTAAAATGGCCTACCCTGTATATACAGCGTGTCAGGCACCGTCCACTTCACTTCTCGTGTGCAGGTAGAGAACGTTAAATTAAGTGAAAAGTCCTCTACTATTTTGCAATTGACTCAATAGTTAATGAGATATTAATTTTTGAAAATCATTGAATGAGGACCTATCCGCCCAGCCCACTCCCCAATGCAAGCGCTCGGCGACGTACGCCCATCCCATATCTCTAGACGTGCGCGTTGTTTACTGCAACAATAGTTAAGGCTATCGCACACATAAAAACTTAAGCAGTAAAACGTAAGCAGTAAGGAAATCAACAGTTTTGATTTGCTATCGCTTACGTTTTGCCTTAAATTCTTGACTGTGATTAGCTGATTCGCTTATTCCATCCAGAGCTATTATTCCATCAGTATAGAACTTCTGAAATTTTTGGGCAAAAAGTCGAGACAAATGATTTTTACAAGCTTCTTTCAAAATCAAGTTTACTCCATTAAGAGAATTCTGCAAAAACCGAAACAAATGAGTCTGAGTGTAAGGTCAGAACTATATGATGGATGCATCAAAAATTTCATTTTCTCAATTTTTACCGAGTTATCAAAAATGTGTATGATCTAACATCATGATGGAAGATAACATTCTTTCTATTGATCAATTCTGGACTTTTACTGAATCGATCACTTCAATCGCATTAATTATTATATGAGATTTTGCCTAACGACAGCAGCTCATAGTGGATTCCCTTTCAATCTCACCAGACACACAGCTCATCACTCTCTTTAGCGTCAATCCAGACTTTGCGATCGTTTGTAGTGCCTCACCTTGCTTTTACCACAATCTTTTTCTAACATTATTGTCGTATGTTATCTACTTCTTCATCATCCGTTATCCATCTTTTCAAAAATAGCTCAATTTTGTTTCGTTTCAACAGCGATTCGTAAATGAAAATTTGATCCATTAAATTTTTTTAATGTCAAATCATGTGGCATCCAAACATTGAATTTCTTTGTATATCCAGCCTTACGCAAATGATCCAAATGGTTTTATGATCAATGTTAGCTATGTCATAGTTGCTCACACGACGATTTTCTTCAATTTTTTTGAAGATTTCATTTTCCCCATAAGACCAGAACGAAGTGCATCTTTGACATCAAAATTTTCATTTTGAAATCGGCGAAACCAATTTGCTGCTGTTTGTCTAGTTAGCATCTTCTCCATAAACACAACAAATTTTTTCTTTGGCTTGCGCAACGTATTTCCTTTTTTCATAAAAAAATAAAATATACATAAAAATGTTCCTAATTTTTACTTATTTTCAAATTTGATTGAATTTGATTGTATCAATATCGTCAAAACTTATTTTAAAACGTTCTCTGAAATAGTACCTTTTCAATGATACTAATAGCGTTTTGTCAAAAACCGATCAGATTTTTATTTACATACTTTTTAGTTTTGTAAAATTACTGTTTGGTACAAGAAAAATAATAGTATAATAATGAAAACACACAAAAAATTTTTTAAATAATTTTTGCATTGTTTCTTTTACAAAAAATCAAATTAAAAAAATAAGAAAAAATTGCTCATATATAATTATATATAATAATATATAATTATAATAATATATAATTATATAAGAATAATTTTTTTTTATTTCTTCAAACTTGATTTTTTGTAAAAGAAACAATGTAAAAATTATTCTTTTAATTATTTTTTGTTTCCTAATTATTATTGTTATTTTTCTTGTATAAAGCAGTAATTTTACAAAAAAAGACGGATATATGAGCATATATAGACATATTTTATATATAAGTATATATATTTATATACATTTATATATATTTATATACAGGGTGTTTGATAATTCTGTGAATAATTTTCATGGGCAGCTAGAGCGGACTAAATTAAAGCGGAAAGTCCTCTAACATTTTTAACTTTTTGCAATAGTCAACGAGATATTAATTTCTAAAGATTGCTCAATACGCGCGTCCGCCCTTCTACTAAAAGATAGCTCGACGTGGGACCCGCAGGAAGCGAGGACTGCCTGGCAAGCGTCCCGCGCCGCGCCACTGTGAGTCCCCCTTTCACTCGAGCGGCGCGCTGGTCAGGCCTCTGCACTCCCCGCGGGTCGAGCTATTAATAGGCGTACACTTGCCAGTAGAAGGCTGGGAGGACGCGCATTATTGGGTAATCTTTAGAAATTAATATCTCGTTGACTATTGCAAAAAGTTAAAAATGTTAGAAGACTTTCTGTCTTAGTTTAGTCCGCTCTAGCTGCCCATGAAAATTGTTCACAGAATTATCAAATACCCTGTATATTCTTAAATAAAAAATGTTTACCGAGATAAATTGTTAATAAATTTAAATTAATCTCTTTTGTTCTTTTCTGAAACAATTAAGACAATATTCTATCTATCAAAAGATCTATTTATTCTCTCAATAAACCATAAAATTAGTTAACAGAATTTCCTTACTATCTTTAATAATTTTAGATAAAATACGCTATAATATTTAATGTAAGACACCTTGTATATATTTTATTCAAAATTGCTAGAAAAAAAGTATGGTTTAATTAAAAGTATGGTTTAATTAAAATTATTTTATTTTATGCACATCGATGCAGTGCATCGCATTGCAATGCATCATCATGGTATTTTATGTGATACGTGGCATGTAATTCAAACTGATGATGAGACTAGTATTATTTTTACGATGATGCACAGTATTTGCCGCTTTTATATCATTCTATCATCATATATGCACATATACCATTTTAATATTCACATCGCTCTATAGCATAGAAAATCGGATATACAAGTAGAATAGCGTAATGCTGCAATTATTTGTTTTTTCTGTTTATTTAGAATGAACCAATAGGTATATATATATATATATATATATATATATATATATATATATTATTCAAATCATGTCTAGATATCTAACGTGTAATTAAATTTACAAAAAGAAAGTGATAGTTAAATTAATTATAGTATCACTATTCTTATAATTCTTTTCTAACAGAAATTATTTAATTTCTTTTATAGATAAATTACTAGAATATTTTATAAATGAATACTATTATTATAGAAGTAATAATTAAATAAATAATATACAATTTCGAGATTTTAATATTTTATTTAATAATATTGAATCGCATTTTAATGATAACATTGGATCGCACGTTCTCGCATTTGTTAGTGAAATTCCAATTGTCTTAATTGCTAATTAATTAGCGAACGCTAATGAGAGGCAAAAGGCACAACCTCAAACCACAAATGCCACCAAGAGATCATGTATTATTTCGAATCATGTCTTTCATATAGGTGATTGGGTGAAGTTTTATGAATCCCACGCGCACATTTCTTGAGCGCGGAGGAACATCAATAGTCGTATATAAGTATATATGGTATCTTTATTATATCGGAATCGCGGAATACGCAGAATTTCAATGGCACTTCAATTCCGATGCAACAACCGGTTAGCTTTTACATTGACTTTTACAGCAAGACCTCGGCATTATACGATATAAGTACTTGTTCAGATCGCGATTCCAACGAAACGATCGTCCAAAGATCACCAATCGTCTCAATAAATATTATTTATTTAAAGATAACTAGCTGTTTTCTAAAAGTGATCTTATCATTTTCGACATCGCAATCTCACATCGTAGTCTAATTCAAAATTGTCATGCATTTTTTGTGCATATTTAATAAATATTTATAAAATATTTATTATTTTTAACATATTCTAACATATATTTTTAATATGTATTTTATGATAATTTTATTTTCAAAGCAATATAGGAAAATCAGCTAAAAATGAGCAACAAAACAAGATATTAATAAAAAATTTTTATTATCTAAAATAAATAAAATAAATGTACGTTTCGATTCTACTTAGTCTTCATCAGCATTTAAGGGCAAAGTACAATCAATCAAAATGATAACAATATCAAAACGGTAGTTGTTTTTCAGAACTAATATCAATAAATTAAGGATAATTTTATTTTCATTTTTACTTAATTACATTTAAACAATCTTTTTCTATTATTTTAAACCTTCATGGAAAGAACGATACTGCTAAAAGTTTCTAAAATTTTAGCTGAGTACAGATCAGAAAACTAATTTTGTTGAAATCAAAATAATTATGTAGAACGCTCAAACCAGTTGCTAAAATATCAAAATTTTTTGGAGCATTGCTCATTATTTTTAAGATTCCATCAAAATTATTTTGATGGTCCAACAACATTATTTTCAGATCTGTATCCAACAAAATTTTAGATCTCTCAACAAAATCATTCTTTCCGTATTGTATTATTAATTAATTTAGGTATTAACTTTGTATATCAATATAATATTGCAAATTTTAATTTTTCATCCATTTTGATTGCATATATTATAATATCTATATGATCTAATTGATACCAATGTTTCCTCGAGGAGACTAAAAGAAGTGATAAAAAGATTCGCGCGCAAAAACAGCATATTACAGCTTTTTATTGCTCGTAAGGGTTTATGTTGCTGGGTCAAGGTGTGCTCTTTAAGAGAAGGGTGAAAGCGGATAGATATCAACTGTGAAATAGAGTGACGGTAATGGGGCTGCACGTTGTGAGAGTGGCTATTACAGTTATCGCGAAGTCGCGTCATAAAGGCGATGCGATGGTGCAAGCTATTATATATACATATATGTATGTATAAATGCATTTTGCGCGCGCGCGCGCGCATTTCGTGTGTGTGTGTTTTATATATGTATATATATATATATATATATATATATATATATATATATATATATATGGCATGATATACGATATATAAATAAAAGAAAAAATGTTGTCGAAGTAAATGCATAATTCAATATCTCTATCGTCACTCTGCTTCGAGACGATATCTCAGGTCACGCATATATTTCTGATTATCAATTTTCATCGTTTTTCTTCTTAAAAGAGTAAATCTATTAATTATATAGTTATTATATTGGGTATTCCATTTCAATCAAATTTAATAAGTTAAATATTTTCGGAATTAAACAAGATATTATTATTTTTGTAGTTAATACATAAGAACATCTTTACATTAAAAAATTTTACATTGACCCCAAGATTTAAGATAGTTTCGAAGTCAATCTCGCTTTTTTTTTTAACAAATAATTTTTAAATTTTTTTTAAAAAGAGAAGCTTTTAAATAAAAATTTTACTTATGTAATTTTAAATTTAACAATTTATTTGTAAATGACAATTATTTAATTAAGTAAATAAATTATTAAATAATTATTAAATATCTCGTAAACTGATACGATTTTTAAACTACACATAGTATACTTATAATTAAACAACAAAGTTATAATTAAAAATTTAAAAAGTTTTAAAAAAGTAAAATTTCATGCAAATAAACAAAGAAGAACTATGACGACTGGCCAATGATCCTGACCAATAATATTTATATATATAAGTTTGAATTTATATACAAATTCTAATTATATACAAATTCTTTTTTAGTCCAATTGCACGCCGCATACTTTACGGACTTTTAACGCAATCCTAAACCAAAACTAATCGAAAATATTACGAATAATATTCATGATTAAATATAATACTAACGTGCATCTTTAAAAATTGAAAGAAATTTTATTGCGAAAAATATTACTTCAGCCAAGGTTTGAACCTGAACTCTCCCTGACACGGAGCGGGTAGATATTGATGCTCAATAATATTCAGATTTACACATAATATTCTATCTAGCTTTGATCAAATTTGACAGTTTTAATTAGTTTGATTTATTCATATAACGGTCAGGAACTTATTGTTTACACGCTTGCCTTACAATGCGTAGCTCCTTAATAGATATTGGTTATTGTGATAAATATTGCTATATGTTTCAATGATCGAATTGGAAAAAAACATCTGAGATAAGGATTCCGCGGTTCGTCATTCCCATAGTAATTAATAACTCCAAATCCTTTCTGCTGTGTGCGAGTGTGTATTTTTGTTTATGTATTTATAATTGGTGCTCAAATTGTTTACCTTGTATTTCTTGACAGTGAGACCAATCTAAAGTACACATTGGTGATTTCGTTCTTACGAGCAATAAATTACACAGCCACACAAAAGAAAAAAAAGTTTCTGATCTGGGGGTCTCACTATGTGTACTATATGTTTTTGGGGTCGCTGAATCCGAATCCAGGGTCAGTTTCATCCAAGCACGTCTGGGTTCGGCCATAAYCTCAAAAAACACTCTGAAATTCACCATATCCGTAAAACCACAAACCCTATGGCTCTTAATCCTCATGATACTATAATACAATAACCCAATAACCCCACATAACCCCACAGCCACATTACCACATAGCCACATAACTACATAACTCTATAACTCGATGCTGTAATCATGTAACGCAATCTCTCACAATGAAACTGATTTTACAGTTTTCAAGCAAATATACACCTACATATACACATAAAGAAATCTATAAATAAATAAATCTGTAAATAAATTAATGAATCTCTGAATAAATAAATAAATCTGTTAATAAATAAATGAATCTCTGAATAAATAAATAAATCTGGTAATAAATAAAACTCTGAATAAATAAATGAATCTGGTAATAAATGAATCTCTGAATAAATAAATAAATATGATTGAAGTCTCAGTTTTATTTTTTACATTAGTTTGAATATTTTTTAATTTTAATTTATTTATTCAGAGTTTTATTATAATAAATTTTCTTTTGTGTGGCTGTGTTATTCATTTCATCAGGTATTTGATAGCGCAAATCTTCGAAATCCCGAGATTTGTTTCGTAAATTATGTTTTTCAAATAACTTCATAAAAATATCTAATGATTGGGTCAGATGATCAAGGAAATTATTTAATTTTACTTTTTTTTCTAATACATCTTTAAAAAAACGTTCGATTAAAAAATTCACAGATAAAACAAAACAGAAATAGATAAAGCAAAATGAGCAGGTGCTTTATCCTGCTGAAATCAGATTGTATGAAAGTTCTGACCAGCAGTATTTGAATTACAGGGAGAATATCATTTTGGAGCATGGTTTTATATTTGTCGGTTGTCACATAATGTAATAAACCTTCAATGAAAGATCCATTACAAGAAAAAAAACAATTTTGCTGAAAGATTGATAAAATTTTAGCTGAATACAGATCAGAAAAGTAATTTTGTTGGACTATAAAAATAATTATTTAAAACGCTCAAATTAATTGCTAGAATATAAAAATTTTTTGCAGCATTGCTCATTATTTTTAAGATTCCAACAAAATTATTTTGATGGTCCATTAAAATTATTTTCAGATCTGTATACAGCAAAATTTTAGATCCCTCAGTAAAATCGTTTTTTCCGTGTGTGCGTTTTCATTAATACAGTATGGATTTTCGTTGCTTCAGTACCTGCAATTACGATTATTAACATGTCCAAAAAGTTCAAATGTCTCTTCATCCAAAAAAACTATTTTCGATAAAAATGATTCTTCATTAATTTTCTGCATTATTTCTTCAAAAATTTGATCCGATCAAAGTTATCTTCAAATAACTGCTGCATTAAGCAAGTTTTGAAAACAAATAATTTTTTATAAGAATTTTGTGACATTTTACTGACATTCTACCAACATTATGTTATTGAGCGGCTTTACGTATAAATAAATGATTTTTAATGAAAGATTGCAAATAATTAAAGATTAAAATTCGTTATCATGATAGGCTTTTGATCAATTTTTAACAAGATCATCCTATTCAAATTGTTTAACTACGTTCAACAGTAGATTTCGATGTACCATTGTTCTCTCTTCTAAAAGTCTCATTAAATAACTATCTGATCTTTTCATAAAAATCTTTGAAGGCCCATCTTTAACAATATGATGCATTCTTTTTCTGAAAAATGAGGCATTTTTTACAAGAAGCGTGACAAATAACAATTTGTAAATAAACTCTCAACTCAATAAGAAAAAAACAATGTTTAAAAAAAAGCTATAAAAAAAGCTTGAAAACGAAAAAAAAAAATTTGTTTCAATAAAATCGGACAGAATCCGGAATTGTCAGAACACCGACGGTGATTGCTTATATTTGCGATAAATCTTGATTTATTTATGCAAAAACGTTATCGAAAAATTCCCTCTATTGATAAAAATTCAGAGTTTCCCTGAACAGGTGGAGCCGCCTATTAACAGGTGAAGCCGCCTATTAACAGTGTGTTTAGAAAATGTTGCAGACAACAGACGAGATTGAAACGAAACTTTCAAAAGTTTTACGAAAAAACAGCTAGATGTTTAATAAAACTTTTATAAAAGGAAATAACGATATATCGAGAAATACTATTGTGGAACATAGGTATAATCAAATGATAATGCCAGCGATACTTTAATACTCAATCCTTCATAACTTGGAAAGTACTTAATGAAAATTAACTTTATTATAGTGTTTTAAAAAGTTCTTGACATCAGATGGACTATTAGATTCTGGAATAAAAAATAGTGTTTTATTTAAAAAAATCGATGTATAATACCTTGACCTGGCTTTTGTAACGCAACCCAAAGTTAAACTACTTCTAATAAATTAGTAAAATCAAATAAAAATTAAACCGGACTAATTGTTTAATACCCATTTTGTATAATTTGTATAACTAATAAAAATGTTGTACTCCCTGCCGTTTGGAAAAAAACTAATATTAAGCTAGGACGACCACATGAAAAAAAAGAACAAGAATAGAAATGCAAAGAATTAAATTTATGATTAAATTGCTAATATTACTAACTATATCATTTTATACTCTGCAATTATTGTCTTAAATATTTTTCTTAAAAATGTTTTCTGAAATATTCAGCTTTCCTGGAACATCTCGGACACCCTGTATATATTACGCTTATTAAATAAAAAACAATTCAGAGTGCTATTTCTCTATTAATTATTAAATCATTGCATCAATATCAACGAATCAATTCTACTTTAAATAAGGAAAATAGACAATTTTCTAGTTTAAAATCATCTAGTTTAAGAAAGAGAAATAGAAGATCGCATTAAAGAAAAATTATTCATGTAACACTGCCAAGCACCGCTATTATTAAAACTTAATGTTACATGAAACAAATTTATAAAAAAATCAAGTATACCTCATTAATTATTTAGGACTAACAAAGGCTTATTTAAAAAGAACTTAATTAAAATTTAATATTTTTTTTTAATTTTAATATGAAAATATAACATTCCGTTTTAGAAAAAAGCAAAATTAACAATTAAATTACCGAAACGCCTTCCATTACAAAAAGATACATACTCTAAATAACCCTTATACATTTTATACATTATAATTTTTATACATTATATTTATTTATACATATTTTTATACATTATAACTTTTATAATTTTTATAATAACTTTATTATAATTTTTTAATAAAGTATAATTTAGAAGTTATTTAAGGTGTGTGCAAGACTATCCCCTGCGTGCATGCGCGCGCGCTATTTTTAATTTTACAATTTTGTAATCTCAGATTCATAATCATCTAAAAAAGCCATAGATATCAAGTTTAATATAAATCAGTGCATAAATGCAAAAATTGTCTATTTAATAATATAAAAGAGACCGGACTTATTGACACAATTGTCACATTTTTGACATCTGATTCTTTAAACATCTAATCATTATGATCAAATTTCTACTAATTGATTCTATTACATAATAGAGAAGGCCTTTCTTTACATTTTCATGTCAAGAATGATTTTGTATATTGTATAGTTTCTTTGTAATATATGAAACGAACATATTATATCCAGCTTACTCCGATAATGGAGTAAACTAATATATACACGTATAAGTACACGGTATAAATTACCTAATACAACAAACTTCGTATTATATTAATGAAAACGTAATAAAAATAAAAAACAGACCGCAGATATATGCATTTTGATAAAAATTGTTACGTTCTGTGGCCTCCACGATGTCCACTTTAGGGACGACTGATAGAATTATCTTTTAGGATAAGAAGCGGTTAAAATCTGAATATTAACAGTCATCTATCGGTAAGCAGGCAATAAGATAGAGTTTTCTCTTTTTCCATTTTTTTTGTATATTGTTTATTTCATGTAAACATGACGTAATCGAGAACGAAAAAAACCTTCCAGATGAAACTCAGACAAAAGAAATTGAATAGAGCACGATTTTGTCGGTTTCGTCTTAAGTAATGAAAATTGATATCAACACGTGTCAGGGACTTCAAATGTTCAAAATAAATATTGTCTATGACAAAGCATCTTTCAAGCGAAAGCGAAGCATTAATGTAGGTCGGCGAGTCCGATGAAATCTTGTCAATAAGTGCAAAAAAACACAAATTTTCACTATAAACTTTTATTGGTACGCAATAATATCTAATCCTGAAGGACAATAGAAACACGCTCTATCAATTTCTAAACATATGGGTTCATGTTTCTTACAATCTTTAATAAAAAGAAAATCGCTGACAAACTAGAAATGGGCAAGATAAATAATATTTTTTATAAGTTACTGGAAGGTGTCACAAAGTTTATCCTAGCCACTCCCCGGAAAACGGAGCGGGTAGGTAAAAATCTGAACTTGCCAATAGATGATCGAAGAAAAATCAAACTACCCTATGAATAATGATGAAACATCAATGAACTGTAAGACGTTGCGAGTAGAGCCGATCTAACATAAGAACCCAAATGAATTTTTGAGAAACTAAAATTTGACCAAGAAGGAAGAGTGTTCCACCAACCAAAACCTTGAAATCAATTAACTTGAACCATCCCACATGAAACCCATCCTTAGAAAATTCCTATATAAACCATGACATCTTGAGCTCACTCACATTTTTGCTCGAGTCCTTAGCCTCAATTTAAGCTTTAGGGAGAGTTTATTAATATCGAGCAAGAGAGAGAGAGAGAGAGTATAAGTGCTAAGAGCAACATTCTGAACCACCGCAAAGATCCCAGCCGAGCTACTCCAAACTAGGTTCTCCGAGAAAACCATATTGACGTTTGCACATCGAAATAGTAAGTCTCAATTTTTAATTTTCTTTTTATTTACTATTATTGAAGAGAGCTCGAACTCTCGAGTCCAAAATTCGATGACTTCTTCTATCGCTATTACGAGTTACCTGATCGAGATCGGCGAATTTAATCCGTGTCATCCGTCATCATGGATGGGCTAAAAGTAAACAAAAGCACTCATGGCGATCGTTATCACGAGGGCTGAATGAGCGACAAGAAATTCTGAAATTCTTCAGTTCCTCCAAAATCACTCAACCGCATATTTAATATTGAGACTCTAAAAGAGAAAATAAATCCTTAATGACAAACTCTCTATTCTCCGAAATTAAATAACCTTATATTTTTGTTTGATTTGATAAGTTTTTGAGACTTAAAAGAAAGTAAATTCCAGTAAAAAGCAATTTATTTAGTTATCTCTAATAATGTTTCATTAAATATTATTAAAATCGATGGAATCAATGGCCCTAAAATTTACTAGAATGAATTGGAATATTTAAAAATATTAAATGAATTATCACATTTCAGTTTTCCTTCCCTACTCCTTTATCGCTTTAGTTCCTATGCCATTCTTTTGGAATTTCTTCCCTGCTTTCTCAGTCACCATCTCAAAAATAACCTATAATCTATAAATGAAATTATATATATATATATATATATATATATATTTATATATATATATATATATATACACAGGGTGCCCCATTTTAAATGATCCAGCCCAATATCTCGAAAACTAAACCCAATAAAAAAAAATGTTTCGAACAAAAGTTGTTTGGCTCGAAAGGGGACATAAGCTGATGCCATTGATTTGACCTTGGATAGTCTTCTTAAATAGAAGATTCTATTTAAGAAAATGAAGGTCACGTGAAAATCACCTTCATTTTCTTAAATAGAATCTTCTATTTCTCATTACACATTCTTATAGCTCATCTCGAGAACTTTCCAAAACACTATAACTAAATTACTTTTCGTTAAGTACTTATTAAGTTATAAAGCTTGAAAGTTGCAATACAGTGGGATTGTCATTTGAATGACTATTTCTATACACATAACCTAAAAATTATAACCTAAAAATTTGTAGATATAAAATTTAAAAATTAGGATGGTGGAATTGAATTGTGCTTGTTAACTTGAATGTATCTTGTGGAAAAGTTCGAGTTACAATTCTGATTTCAATTTGACTATTCAAAATCAATGATTTGTAACAATGATTTCAGATTAAACATACTTGTTTATTAAATGTAAATTATATATATATTATATATATAAAATTAAATGTATATTAAGTGTAAATTATCAATAACCGTCTTTCTTTCTCCCAGAGCTCTCATTCATCATAATGCAATTAGTTACCTCAATATTCGCGCCGATAGTGCGCTCCTTTGCATATTCTCATCCTTGTAGTCATAGTTTTTTTAATAAATTTTTTTATAAATTTATCTTTCTATGAAATTTTTCTCCCACGAATTACCGAGAATTTGAGACTGATATCCCATCGTATTAGTAGAGTAACCACTTCTAAAAGGATTGCTCAATTCCTTTATATTCACGCAACATTTCCTATCTTAATCGGTCCATTCGGGACTGATTCATGATGACTAATGGCAAAGAATGATCCGTAAACATTTAAATTTGTCTTAGTCATCCAATATCAATCAGAATAATAAATCTATCGGCTCTTACTTTATCTTGTAACTTAATGTACGCAATATGCCGGATTATACTTCGAACGAAATTGTTGATATTATTCTGGTATTTGAAGAATGCCATAATAATTATCGACAAGCAGCGGTATTGTACCGTAATCGATTTCCTCGTAGACGACATTCAAATCATTGATTTCCAGGCTTGTATTGCATCAACGGCAACGTCAAAAACGACAAAGACATCGTATTAACATACCCGAAAGAGATGATCCAACAGTATTTGCCGTATTGGGAATGATAACTATTAATCTACGCGTGTCAACGATACAAATTGAAAGAAAATTAGGTATTCCGAAATCAATAAGTCACAAGAACTTGACTACTCATAACTTCCATCCTTACCATATCACTCTGACACAATAATTAACACTCAATGATTTTCAACAAAGACTAGAATTTTGTAGGTGGAAATAAATAAGGTTAAATCGTGATCGAATATTTTTCAGATTTGTTTTATTATATATATAGTGACGAAGTAACTTTTCACAATACTGGATAATTAAATCGACATAATTCTCACTATTGGTATGTTGAAAACTCACATTGGTATCGAGAAGTTAATCATCAACATCGCTAGAGCCTCATTGTATGTGGCATATTAAACGAAAAGACTTTATCGGTCCTTATTTCTTTGATGAAAATGTTAATGATAACAATTATTTACACTTTTTACAACAAAGATTGCCGGCATTGCTTGAAGATATCGATCTAGACACAAGACAACGTATATTCTTTCAACAGGAAGTGTGCCTGTGCACTGGAGTAGAAGAGTTAGTTACTATTTAGATTTCACATTCTCAGGTAGATGGATAGGACGCGGTAGGCCAGTGTCATGGTGTTCTAGATCTCCAGACTTGTCAAGTCTAGATTTCTTTTTATGGGGACTTGAAAAATCGTTGTATACTCAAAATCGCCCACAACAAGAGAGAATATAATGAACCGTATGACTCTTGCCTGCCGTAGCATTCCAAGAAATGTACTTTTATCGACAGTTTTGAATGTCGAGTTCAATTATGCATGGATAATAATGAACAGATATTTGAACACTTATTAAGATCATAATCCTTTCACATGAAAACTTCTGACATGAATCGGATCAGTCTCGATCTTGCCTAATCGGTCGGATCAGTCCCGATTTTGTCTTAATCAGCGGGATCAGTCCCGCGCGATTTTGCTTTAATCGGCCGGATCAATCCCGATTTTGTTTTAATCGACCGGATCAGACTTGATCTTGTCTTAATCGGCCAGATTAGTCCCGATCTTGTCTTAATCGGCTGGATCAGTCCGGATTTTGTCTTACAACTTAACAGGTATTTAACGAAAAATAACTTAATTCTAATGTTTTGGAAAGCTCTCGAGATAAACTATAAGAATATGTAATGAGAAATAGGAGGTTCCATTTAAAAAATTGAAAGCTACCTTTACGTGACCTTCGCAGAATTATCCAAGGTCAAATCAATGGCACCGTTTCATATCCTCCTTCGAATTAAACAACTTTTGTCTGAAACATTTTTGTCTACTGGGTTTAGTTTTTTCGAGATATTGGGTTGGAGCATTTAAAATAGGACATTATATATATAAATATATATTTTTTTTATTCACTCCGCTCCGTTCGTACATATACACTCACACACATGCATAATTGTTTGTTTTGGTAAATAAAAAAATAATATAAACGTTAGCAATTGTAAATGCTGGGAAGGACAATGTAAAGTAGAATCATTCCCCGAAAGTCCTGCCCAAATCTCCGTACTAATGTAACACCCGTGTATCACCTACATTTACATACACATCTATACATTCAAAATCGCCCGATTCTCTAATGTATTGCGATTATTCGATAATTATTTATAATGATTATTTTATTTAAAAAACTTTAAATGTTAACGAAAAATATTCTTGCTTTTCATAATTAGATTTAAGAACCTTGCCTTCTCCTCCTCAGAGATCGCACGTGGGCCACGTGACTCCCGAGTTAAAGGGATTGAGTTCCTTGACTCAAAATTAGGATCGACGATCGCACTGCTTAGAAAAAGACGTTATAGTATCCTTTTGGGACGTTGATTCATATTCCGGAGCCATAAAAGTGCGTTCGACTAGCAGAACGTGCCTCTGTGCATGTACCTGCGAGACAGAGTTTCTGAATAACGTCCTTCCAAATCCTCTCCTTCTTAATCTTTCCTCTTTGTTAAAAAACCTTCGGAATTTGGACATAATAAATTTTATTCGTACAAATTGTGAAATCCTGTTATAAATAACGTCTTAAGATCAATGTCATATTTTGCATTTGATTAAACATGTACAAAGTGGATTCCATAAACTGTTAGAACTTAATATCTAGAGGATTATGCGCTCAATTTTATTATTTTGGTCTCAAATTTCTTAAATTTTAAGATCTTTAAATCAATATCAAGATTCATTATCTCTTTATCGACTCCTATGAGGATAAAGTGGAAGCAACTTTAAAATTTCAAATGAGTACCTACATAAAACAAATCGTTTTCATATTAAATGACAAATAACTTTTATCTGAAACATACATTTATTCTTAAAATCCTTCGAAAATTACAAGTGTCAAAAGTTTAGTGTTAGACGATTTGATTAAATCGAAGTAGAATAAAAATAAGAATAAAATATAAAATAATATTCTAATTTATTTTATTAAAAGCTCAAAATGTTGGCCATTTATTTGTAAACTTTTTTTTATTGTAAGAATAGAATTGTCTCTAACTCGAAATAACATTTCAGCATTACTGCAGCACCTTTTCATTATTTCTTGTAAATATTTACAAGTAAATGCTCCAGTAAAACAAGAGGTCATATAAAAGTTAAAATGCCTATCAATAAATAATCATTTTTTTTAAATTCAATTCAATTGTTTGATAATTAAAGACAATTTAACTTTTGCATGACCTTTTCGATGACTTTTGCCATGAAAAAATGTGAATAACGCTTTATGCATTTGAAATAATAAATTGCAGATATTGTCGTAATATTTTAAGAATTTGTAAGAATATTATATTTTAGGAGCATTAATATTCTAATTCATCATTTACAAGATACAGGATAAAAATTCAGAAATATAAATATATATTTAAAATATCTTATATTGTATAGCAATAAATAGGAAAGAAATCGGCCTTAAACGAGCAAAATGACGTGTTGTTGACGTATAGATAATTTATTATTCGATAACAAAAATAAGACCTGTACGTTTCGCTCTTACTTGAACTTCTTCAGCAAATAGTTAAAAATTACAAGTGATATAGTGAATAAAATAATATAAACAGCACAATAAAATATAATAATAAGAATAAAAATAAAGTCTATTAAAACGCGAGAATAAGAAGTTGCACTTGGACCCAAACATTTGATTTCTGACGTTTTCCTTTTTACGTAATTTTGTACAGTGCTAGTTTTTACTCTTTTTCATTTTACTTTTTACGGCCTTTCTTTTTCCATAACGTTATTTATATTTTTATTGTCTGACCTTGGTTTGGCTTATTCTCGCGTTTTAATAGACTTTATTTTTATTCTTATTATTATATTTTATTGTGCTGTTTATATTATTTTATTGTCACTTGTAATTTTTAACTATTTGCTGAAGATACATGTCTTATTTTTGTTATTGAATAATAAATTATCTATACGTCAACACCACATCATTTTGCTCGTTTAAGGCCGATTTCTTTCCTATTTATTGCTTTGCAAACACCGAGCGTTTTTTCTAATTGTTTATTGATTTATATTGTATGTTATAAATTTTTTAAATTTGTACTCCTGAGCTTTTATTTATAGTTTTATAAATAAGAAATTAGAATATCAATAATTTTAAAATAAAATATTTTTCCAAATATATAAAATATTATAATTATAATATTAATATAAATAAATAAAATATTTTAAATGTGAATTATATATAAAAAATAAGAAAAAGAAAACTGTAAAGTTTTATATCTTACTTTATTTAATATAGAAAAATATATATATAATGTCCGATAATTCTTGTGATAACGCTCGTGTGTAGAGCGGACTAAACTGAGTCAAACAGTCCTGTATCAAATTAATTACTAAAAGATCGTCGAATGAGCATGTATCCGCCCGTCCGTACCTCACTAGATTTAAAAGAATAAAATTTAATATAGTATAAACTATATTAAAGAATCTTACAGTTGCAAAGCTGTCTGCTGTATGCAACCAATGACACGAGCGACGCGTGGCGCTAGATTTCTCTAACTTATGATTCTCACTTATTTTATCTTATTTTATCAAAACAAAATGTTCTAACGACATTGAAAAATATATTTTTGGTGTGTATGTGTATGTGCATGCATGCATACATACATACATGCATGAACAATAAATGACGCGAGACAGAATCGCGCATCCAAAAAATTATTTTCTTTCTGTAACAAAAAATGGCGTTATGATTTTTACATCATCTTGCAGATAGTACGGTGTGTTTTATTTATAGTGGTTTCCCTAGTAGGCTTCCAGAATATTTTTGTTAACAATTTCAAATCGATCCATATCATTTCTCTTGCCGTATCTAAATAATTACATTTACGCAAATTTTTCAAAAAATCAACTACCAACGCTTCTCACAGATATGCTTTTTTGTATGCAAGCACAAACAAATATTATTCTACTGATAATAAAAGTAATTACTTAGCTTACTTTACTTCTTTTAACGACTTTCTGTAACAAAAAATATTTTCTTGATAATTTTAGTGAATTACTGAAATAATTATGATAATTGTAATAGAAGTGAGAGGCAAGGGGACTCACTATAATCAAGCACCCCGAAAGTGAGAGGCAAGGGGACTCACTGTAATCAAGCACCCCGAAAGTGAGAGGCAAGGGGACTCACTGTAATCAAGCACCCCGAAAGTGAAAGGCAAGGGGACTCACGTAAATCAAACATCCCGATGGGATCAGATTTTCGTCTACGCCATTGATTCCGGGTAACTCTAAGAACGAGAAATGTTCATGAACATGTACAAATTGATGCATGATTCTCTTTACGAGAAACAAACATTTTTTCTTTAATTACTGAATTTTCTCAAAAATTATGGATTCTCATGAAAAACGTGTCAGATAATTTTAATGCAGAATTTTAGGTTCTTTCAGAATATGCAATGAAAAATACTACATTCCATTTAGAGAAACAAAGTTAACCTTCATATGACCTTCAGTTTTACCTTCATCAAAAACTCAAGCCCACCATCTTGTGTCCTCCTCCGAACCCTACAACTTTTGTCTGAACAATTTTTTTGTACTCGGCTTACCAACGGAGATATTCAGGTGCGTCGATTAAAATGGGCCACGGTGTATGTACGTATATAACACCAAAAATTTTGTAAGAACCTATAAAATACTATTGCTAATATGTTGTCAAATGATACACGGTATTTAACAGAAATTTGATCTTTGAAAAAATTTAATAAGTAAAAATTATGTAGTTATTTTTAAATTAACATTTGATTTTTTCCATAATATAAATTGTATACTTATATACATATACAAACACGAATATGAATAATGTCTACTAATAATATGGGGTTAGGAAAAAATCTTCTTTGTATTCTCCCGCTAGATAGTTTTAGGATCGCATAACTCTGGTAATATTAATCGGCAATATTTACGTGTGTTTGAAAGGTGACATATCATAGAGTAATTAAAAAAAAGTTGTGATATTTATTTATTCAGTCAAAAGTCATTGCGTCTTGAAAATAAGTGAAAATAAAGAAGAAATTCGATACATTTTGAAATTTTATTACAAGGAAGGGAAGAATGCGACTCAGACCGCTAAAAAAATTTGTGATATTTATGGATATGATGCAGTATCAGTACCTGTGACACAAAACTTCAAACGTTTTTAATCTGGAAATTTTTATGTCAAAGATGCACCTCGCTTTGGTCGACCAATCACTGGAAAAGCAAGATCAACACATTAGCAGCAATTATGCTATCGATAAGAAACTACGTCAACTACAAAACAGTTTTAAATCATTTGGAGAAGGCTGGATAAAAAAAACTTGATGTTTAGGTGCTACATAATTTAACAGTGAAAATTTTAATGGATCAAATTTCTATCTGCGAATCATTGCTAAAATGCGATTTTTTAAACGGCTCATTACGGGCGACGAAAAATGGATTACATACGACAATAATGTATGAAAAAGATCGTGGTCAAAGCAAGGTGAAGCTCCGCAAATGATGGCAAAGCCCAGAATCGACACCAAGAAAAGTGATGCTGTGTGGGAAAGGAAAAGAATTGTTCACTACGAGCTGCTGCCGTCCGGTTGATTCTAATCTCTACTGTCAACAATTCGAAAGATTATGCCAAGCAATCGAGAGAAAGCGACCAGAATTTATGAACAGGTGTCGTTTTCTATCACGACAACGTCCCACATCTTTGGCAACCCATCAAAAATTGAAAGAACTTAGTTGGGAAGTTTTGATTTACCTTATAGTTTTACCTTATAGTCCTGACCTTGCAATATCAGACCTTGCAACATCAGACTTTGCAATGTCAGACTACCATTTATTTCGATCTCTACAGAACTCTCTTAATGGCGTAAAGTTGATTTCAATAGAGGTTTGTGAAAATCTTGTCGCAGTTTTTCGTCCAGAAATCACAGAAGTTCTACAATGACGGAATTATAATTTTACCTCAAAAATAACAGAAAATGATCGAATAAAACGACATATATTTAGTTTAATAAACTTCATTTAAAATATGAAAAAACTTGTTTTACTTTTACATAAAATACGAAGAAACTCTTTGCGCAACCCAATACATATAAAGACACACACAGTCTATCTCACTGTCGCGTGTATACATTGCACATGTGTCATTACCATGATGTTAAGTTACAAAGTTAATATAGTTAATCGCATTATCCTGATAATCTGTCTGACTGTCAGTTACTGAAAATTTATAGTTCACATACGTATACAAATTTTTAGTACTAACAATGTATATCAGAACACGACCCGGATAATTTCTATACTAATCTTATTATTATTAATTTTTATATTTTCTGCCACAACAATGTACACTCACGAATTACAAAACGAAATTTACGATAATCATTCACATTTTTTAGACGCATTTTTTTACAAAACAAAATTCACGATAATAATTCATATTTTTTTTATAAGACGCACGTACACACATGTCACTACGAAAAGAATTATCACTGGCTATCAGACTTGTCGAAAGAGTGATCGCAAAATCGATTTATTAGTCTATTTTTGGTCCTGCGATTTTGGAACTGAATTGTATGTCAAATGATAGCATATAATGAGACATTAATCACAACAAATTTTTAAGTTAAGTCTATAATTGGTTTAAAAGATACGGAGGGTCAAAGTAGTCAAAATTCGTTAAAGCGTCAGTCCATACGTTTTGAAGTACGAATTTTTATGTCTATCCAATAATTTAAAATTTTGTTCCGGGGATTTTGCTGGTTGCTAATAATGAATTTTAAATAAGATTTTCCCCCAAAAATTCAAAATGGCCAGTTTAATATGGCGGACATATATTTTTAAAAATGTTTTAATTTCTAGGAAAAATATCTAGGTGTTTTTTCGGTCTCTGATTACAAATCTGAATATAATCCAAATCTAAATCCAAATTATAAGAAATAAAAATAATTAATATCGCTAATTACATTGTAGACCAAACAATGTAATGCAATCTTCATCCAATCTGTCTGTATATTTTTCCATCCTTTCTACCTTTGATCTACCTCAGCCTTTATTTCTGTCTATTTCTGTCTATCTCTGCCTGTATCTGTCTCTGTCTATCTCTGACTGTTTCTGTCATTGTCTGCTCTGTCTTTGTCTCCGTCTGTCTTTATTTCTGTTTGTAATATTGTCGAATTTTGTTCTGTAAATCGATCCACAATGAAAACTCTTGGCGCCCACGCACGATGGCCGCCCCTACTGGGATAGCAGGACAGTCGAGCGGAGAGCGCGGGACGACAGACACGCGGGAAGATAGTCCTCGAGCACTTGTGTTGTTTTGCTACACATCTTAAGACTTTGCTATTCATTTACACGTACAATATTCTATGTAAGATCAGTATCGGAATAAAGAGACCAAAGTACACAACAATTGGCGCTGCGGCTATACTCAAGTTTGAGGTTATTCGAACCACGTACACAAGTTAAGATGGAACAACTCTTAAATGCATTAACTCAAAGCCAACAGCAACTGGCTCAGGGACAGCAGATTCTCATGCAACAGTTAGCAGAGTCGCAAAAGCAAATGATAACATTTCTGCAGCAAACACAATGTAACCCGGCTTCTACATCTTCGCAATCAATGGCTACAGATAGCATTGTTTCCGCCCCTCTGGTTAAATCTTCTTAATTCTCAAACCTTGCTGAGTGATTAGGCAAGTTTATTCACGAGCCGAAAAAGGGCAAAACATTTACGCTGTGGTACGAACGCCACGAAGGCACCTTTACGGAAGGGGCAATAGGATTAACCGAAGAAGAAAAGAAGCAGTTACTTCTTAATGCTTTGGGTGATGATGAATACCAGCGTTTATTGAGTCGTGTGTCACCTACCAAGCCATACGATTTGAATTTCTCTGATCTTGTCAAACATTTAAAAAAACAGTTTCATGACAATAAGTCGCTTTTCCAACGACATTTCGAAACTCTCAATTTTCGGGCAACACCGCCCATGACTGTAGTCGACATTTTTGATCGAATAAGCATTCTGGGAAATGCTTTTGAAATTAACAATTTCAAGTTATATCAACTCAAAATTTTGCTTGCTGCGATTGCACTCAGCGATCATACCTATAAACCTGAACGTGCTCTCTTATTTAAAATTGTGGCAGAGAAAGAAAATTGCACATACAGCGATATCAGAGGAATTTGTTATGCTCATGTAGAGCGTACTGCGGACGTAAGACGCGTCGAGGACCAACGCATCACTGAGGTCAATGTGCAAAATCGTCCGAAGTCAAAGGCAAAGATAAGGAAGTAAACGTCGCATCAAACCACCGAAAAAAAAATTAGCATCTTCACAATGTCGTGGTTGTGGCTTTACGACACATAAAAGAGAGGACTGTCCGTTTAAGGAAGCAGATTGTAGAATCTGTAAAAAGACAGGCCACATAGCAAAAGTTTGTCTTTCAAAAGGTAAGAAGAAAATTGATACGATACAGTTACAGAATGTTTCAGTAGCTGCTCCCAAGCATCAAAAATACGTGGAAGTCTTGCTTAACGGGAAGAAATTAAGAATGCAACTGGATACTGGTGCTGACCATGTAACGACCATCGAAACAAGGGCTTGAATAAATTTAGGACGTCCTGAGCTACAATCAAATAGATCCTCTTGCGTAAATGTCTCGGGTCAAAGAATTAGAACGGTGGGATCTTTTCACGCCACACTAAAATACAAAGGAAATTCKTCAAAGGTTCCTGTCATCGTTTTAAATACAGCACTCATCAGTGCTATCGACGAACTCAATTTGGTAAAGTACGACGAGGGAATCACGGGTGCCGAAGGCGTAATCAACGTAATCAAGGATACATCCTTGTTAAACAAATATCCGAATCTCTTCAGTGATAAATTAGAAGAATGTACTAAAACTAACGTCAAGTTACGCCTTAAGCCAGATGCTTATCCAATCCACGCTCCACGCCGTCCAGTTCCACTAGCGCTGGAGGAACAGCTCAGCATCGAGCTCGATCGACTTGTCAAAAACGGGATTCTGTTTGCGGGACACCCGTTGATATTTTGGAATGGGCAGCCCCCATTGTCGTTGCAAGGAAACCTAACGGTAAAATACGTATCTGATTATTCCACGGGAATGAATGAAGCCTTAGATGCGGATGACCTCCCTATCCCAAATATAGAGGATATTTTGGCCAAGCTTCAGGGAAATACTGTCTTCACCCAATTGGATCTATCGGACGCATATTTCCAACTTAAACTGGACGAAAGCAGCAAACCTCTGACGACAATCAACACGCATCGGGATTTATTCATGTTCAATAGATTGGTTTTTGGTTTAAGACCGGCTCCAGCAATTTTCCAACGCACACTAGAACAGGATCTTGCAGATATTCCTGGCATTGTGGTCTATCTAGATGATATTCTCATCTGCGGCCAAAACCGTGATGAGCACGACGCACGCCTCAACGCGGTATTGAATCGTCTTCAAGACTGGAGATTCAGACTAAACATTGGAAAGTGTAAATTTCACTCATCTTCTGTGAAATACTTGGGCTTTATTATTTCTTACAAAGGTATTGAACCAGACCAAGTACGTGTCAAACCAATATGTTCTATGAGAGAGCCCAATAGTACAAAAGAAGTTAGAACTTTTCTCGGCTTAGTAAACTATTACGGGAAATTCGTCCCAAATTTACATCGTTTAAAAGCTCCTTTAGAACTCTTACTCAAGGAAGACGTTCTTTTTGTATGGAATTCTGCTTGCAAAACAGCTTTTCGTAAAATCATGGAAATTTTAACTAGTCCACTTGTACTGGCACATTTCGATCCTCAACAGACATTAATTGTCGCTGCAGACGCAAGTCCAACCGGTATCGGAGATGTTTTACTTCAACGCTATCCCGATAGACAAGTTAAAGCCGTTTTTCACATGTCAAAAGCATTAACTAAGACGCAACAAGGTTATAGTCAAATCGAAAAAGAAGCTTTGGCACTAGTTACCGTCGTCGAGCGCTTTAGGAAGTTTTTATATGGTCAACACTTCATACTCCAAACACATCACCGGCCTTTTCTGACGTTGTTCCGTACGTCAAAGACAAAAGGATTGGATACTCGCACAGCAAATCGGTTGAAGCGATGGGCACTCCGCCTTATTGGTTATGATTTCGATATTGAGTATGTCAAATCCGAGCATTTTGGTCAAGCAGACGCTTTGTCTAGACTCATTTAAGAAGCCAAAGCAGATACTATTGATCCGGAATTGGAGGAAGTCATCGCTTCGTTGCAAGTAGTAGAAACGGAATTATAACAGTTAGTTCAAGAATCAGTTCGATTCCTGCCTAAAACAGCTCGGGAGGAGTTGCAGCGGGCTTTATACAAGGATGGAATTCTGGCCGAAGTTATCGATCGCCTACAGACTGATTAGCAAAAATCTGACACGAAGTGAGCTACTTCCTTTTTATCGTCGTCGTGACTACTTGACTATTGTGGACAAGACGCTCGTATCGGATGACAAGATTGTTATACCACGTAGACCAGATGTACTACGACAACTTCATGTTGTACACCCGGGTATCCGTTGCATGGTGCAGTTAGCCCGACGCTATTTCTATTGGCCGGTCATGCATGTTGATATCGAGAAGTATGTCAAGAACTGCAAACACTGTGCGGAGACGGCACCGAATCCTATAAAGGAACCACTCCATCCATGACCAAAGTCAAAATCGTCATGGGACAGAATCCACATGGACTTTGCTGGTCCAATTCATGGGCAATGGCTACTCATTATCGTTGACCGTTACTCTATATTCACAGATGCGGAATGATTTTCAACGATTACAGCAACAGCAACCTGTATATCTACGTCGCCTGTTCTTCAGATATGGACCGCCCAAAGTAGTTGTATCCGACAATGGAACCCAATTTACGGCAAATGAGTTCGCTCAACTCTGCACAGATTTCCATATTATACATTTACGTAGTTCTCCAGGACACCCTCAATCTAATGGGTTAGCAGAACGTATGGTCAATATATTGAAGCGTTCCTTGGAGCTGCAAGTATCTTCGCAAAAGGAAGTAAAGCTGAATCAGTTCTCGTACACGTATAACTATACGCCGTGTGAAGCAACTCCTGACCAGAAGTCTCCAGCTGAGATGTTCTTTGGCCGCAAGTTTAGAATTCCTTTAGATATTTTCATTTCTACGGATAAGTCTAAATCAACCTTGTCTCCACAACAGGTTAAAATGAAAAAGCAGATTGACACTCATCATGGCGCGAAAGCTCGTTGTTTCGTTCCGGGACAGCAAGTGATGGTTCAACTCGCGAATGGTCGCCGAGTTCCTGGGGAAATAGTCAACTGCATTGGATCTGCGATTGCTCGTGTCCGCATTGTTAACGGCATAATCAAGCGACACTTCAATCAAATCTGGAATCGGACAGTTTCCCCTTCTAAAATGATCGAGGAGATCAACGAAGATCTGCTACCAATAGTACAAAATCCGATGGCAGATCCTCCGACGTTGCAACTTCCATTCGAAGGTGCCAACTTCTCCAGTAATAGGGACCCTCCTGTCCAAGTCCGAGAGGAACCGGAAGTTCGACGCTCCAGTCGATTGGCTGGGAATGCTCGCCCAGATTATCAGAAGTTAGATGGAGTCCGCCCTTATGGGAAACATTCCGCTTAGTAAGGGAGGAATGTTGGGGCTCTTGATGCCCACGCGCGATGGTCGCCCCTACTGGGATGGCAGGACAGTCAAGCGGAGAACGCGGGACGACAGACACGCGGGAAGATAGTCCTCGAGCACTTGCGTTGTTTTGCTACACATCTTAAGACTTTGCTATTCATTTACACGTACAATATTTTATGTAAGATCAGTATCGGAATAAAGAGATCAAAGTACACAACAAAAACATATACTGATCTTTAGTTTCCTTGATTTTGTTCCTCATTAATGGTTATGGATACATTACATATATCAGGATTTGGTATATTTATCTCATGATATTGGCCATATCCAAGAAACCACACAATTATCATAATGTGCAATAGCCGACAGTTCGAGCACCACTTTCACATGTACAATAGTATTCTGTAACTGAACCTCGTCCTGTTTTAGCTTTATTCATGAGTACGAATATGTGATGGTGTTTTCTACCACGGTATCGAGATTTCATGTAGACCTTGACTAGCAAAGGATTTTCAACTGAAATTCCATACCTTGTATTGTCTAAGGCTGCAGTTAGATGTCTAGGATTTGGTTCAAACTTTCGCACCAGAAAAGTTCCATCTTTTTGATGTTATGCATAATACGAGATCGCATTTCTTATTTGATATGGACCGAGGCTGAAGTAATATAAATCATCTATTGTGAGCTGAGAAAGTTGATTATTTCTTTCATTATCAATTACTGTATATTCAAGTTCAAGATATGGTGATTTAACTTGAGAAGGACTGCGGTTGGTGGCATCAAATATACTACAAGTTTTATCATCGGGAATATCAAACAATGTTTTTGCCATTGGAGTATTATGAACGATCAATATTGAGCGATCATTATAATTAATGAATTTTGGCACTAAATTTTTATGAAGATCCTCTCTTGCTAAAATTAATGTAATTAGCAATCGTTCACTCGCAAACTCCAAACAAAAAAGCAAGTTTGTTATTAGAAAGAGCAGTACGTAACTTGCACAGAAAAACAACAATATGCTTTGGCTCACAAGTTTTGATGAAACAACAGATTTGCTGGAATTCTTTTTATCGAGAAAACCATGTTTTAAATGTCTCATCGTTCATAGAATCGATTTTGTCAATATTGAATACAAGTTTGTCGTTGTTTTTCAATTCTTGATAGTATTCATATATGAGATCACTGACTATTCTCTGCTATTCAACACTCACTTCTTGTGAGACTTGCTTGACAAATGGCCAATAGTTAGTAATGCCTACATGTTTACTGCACATACGGGCATTATATTGGACTGGAAGGGTTGAAAGAAGGCTGTGATGCCAAGAGAAGAAGAGCGACGCCATTATTGTAGGTGGGGGGGACCGTTTGGATAGATGAGATGATTCGATCGGGGGTCAGAAGTAGGCGCCAGGTTGGAAGAAGACCTATCGAAGGGGATCCCTTATAAGAGAATGAATGAAAGTGAAGGTATAAACGACAGTTCGAAGGCTTGAAGGAGAATGCGATAATTGACGAGTACAATATAGGACTAGAAGAATCAGTATTAGAAGGAAGATTGCAAGCACCGAGAATCTATTGGGAATGACGAAAGAAGAATGGAGAGAATTTCGGTCAGAGCAAGGGAGGATGGGAAAATTAAAAAAGTCTAATCTGGGATCAAAGGGGAAGGAAGAAGATAAGGAAGTTGAAGAATAGATTGATTTTTTGCTTCAGAAAAGAGGATATTCGCGGAGGAAGCCAAAGAAAGAGCCATCTTGTGCTTGACCTCAGGACACTCGTGAGACGATGACGAGGTGACCTCCGCCACAATTTATACACTTAGGAGAGGAGAGTTTTAGGGGACGAACACTTAAGAGTCATGCCTCTGTCCTTTAAATAATACAGCGAGGCTGGCTTTTACAGGCTTTGCTCAGACCGATATGGAAACAGGCAAAATATATTCTCACTTTGGGGATATAAGGCAGGATCGAGTATCTACAGTTGAAGATATTGATATATTGCGGCAAGGATTGATTAGCAAATTTGATGCAGATAGTGTGTAAGGGAACGTACTTAAACTCTCCCTCAACCTTGATTCTGCAGTTGAGGCGATGGATCTCTAGAACTAGATAGAGTGATGAGATGGAATCCTTAAGCTGATCCACAGCAAAATCTTGAGGAATATCGCGGACAATGCCCAAACGTATGCGATGAGTGGGGATGAAAGCTTTAAGATTATGTGTTGACAGGGAGTAGTTAAAAAACCAGCTTGTTAGCAGCTTCGTAGCTGAGCATCTCAACTATGACTCTACTGCGACCAGTTTTACGTATCATTAAGATTATTATATAAGATAATTAGGTCTCGAGGATAGATTTGAGAAAAGATCCTAGTGATATGCAAAGGGTGTAGAGGAAGAGATCTTGATTCTTGAAGGGGTTGAACTTGAACAACAAAAGGAGGGATCCTTATTATGATATTTGTACGAGAAGACAAAAGAAGAACTAGCACTAAAAGAGAGACGCACTAAAAGATCGGGGGATAATGCAATGTATGAAGCGTTGTCATCATTAGCGTTACCTGAGAGAACTTTTTTAGATGATGTACCGTTCACTAGAATGTCCTCGAATTTTCGTTTCTTGTCACTCTTGACAAAATCTTCGCCAAAGCCAGGGTCACGGACCGTCACACTAGTCGCGGAATGATTTGCAGAAATAGGACGGTTGATGTTTGTGGAAGAAGCCCCTAAGCTCGTATCAAACATGTCTGCGTCTATTTTCAAGATCGCGCGCCGGCGAAGATGTACTCAATGTCAACTCTTTGTCTGAGAGAAGCGGTCAAAAAAAGAGAATGACGATTGACGAGAGAGAAAAGCCTGGGAGGGAAGATAAGGGACACTTGGGTCCGGAACCGTACCGCAAGAGGCCTGAGTCTCTTGCATCGTTCGACACGCATTGATTAGGTTAGGTTAGGTTAATATCAGAAGATTCGCGCACGTGAAAAGTCTAGAAACCTCGATATAAATCGAGGCACATGTCAGAATGAGATCTGACCGGAAGAACTCAAACTCGAATATTCGAATACGCGGCTGACACTCAACACGCAATAGACACAACAAAAACACGTCCACACGAGAAGTTGCACGCGAATCCGTGATGTTGATTAAATTTAAGTTATGTACGCTTGATCTTTTAGTAATAGTACATAGGAATTTGGAAAATATTCAGTATTGGTAAGTGATTATATCGCTGCTTTGATTGTGCGGGAATCGTAAGAAGTTTGTAGTGGTGCTTTTCACGATGTGTTTATTTGAATGTTATGTTTTGAATGTTTTTAGAAGTAATTTTGTGAAGCGCAGATTGCATATTGGATCGTTAAAATAACAGGAGCAAATGAACATTTTGTCGGTAAATATGCAAAAAAAAGGCGCCACCTCCAATGACTTTGACTTTGACACAAGTTGTCAAGGTTACTAGCCTGAGTAACCTCCAAAAAGTTTTAGTCGGCGATCATTGTTTATTCAAAGTTAAAAAAAAAGTAAAGAACCCGGGAAAAAATTATGTATATAATTATATAATTGTATATAAGATATGTCAATAATTTTATGTAATTTTATATAATTATATCAATTGTATATAACTTTATATAATTATATAGAAAACATTTTTTTCCGGGAATACAATGTAAAACGAGGTTTCACACGGATTTTCACTCGGAAATGTACATAGTGTTATAAAATTACATGAAAAACTAGAATGAAAACTAGAACTTTTCCGCATTTGGATTCGATTACATTTAATTACCTGGGAAAAAAATATTTTATATATAATTATATAAAATTATTTACAATTATATATAATTATATATAAAATATGTCTATATATATAATTTTTTCCAAGTAATATTACGCATCTGTAAAAATTTATCGAAATCTTAGGTAGCTTTCTAAATCCTTAGTAATTATTAGAAGTATTAAATTTAATAGAGTTTCATACTTGAGAAACAAATTTTTGCGTTTTTTATATGAAAAATAGTTAAGTTATTGAGTATTGGTAAGCGATCATAGCGCTGTCTTGATTGTGCGGGAATCGCAAGAAGTTTGTAGAGATGCTTCTCATGATGTGTTTATTTTGAAGTTAGATAATTAATTTATTGCTATTTTTTATTTTTTATGTTATGTAATTGAAAAAAATTATGTAATTATAATAAATGAAATAAAATTAAATCGATATTTTTATAGATACATTTCAATAATTTAAATTTTTATTAAAATTGCAAATCGTGATTTATTAAACTATACAATTTTACTTCTCTCAGAACTTGAAAATTTAGGAAGAGATATACTTTTTGAAAATGGAAAATAAACAATCAATAAAATTTTTTTCAGAAACAATAATTAATTTAATTCTTTATTTTAATGAAAATTTAAATATCTTATTAATTTCTCCATCATTAAAAATAATATTTGTCTTTGTTAAAAGAAAGATTTATATGAAAATTATTATTTTCCATTTTCAAAAAGTATATATTCCTAAATTTTGAAGTTCTGAGAGAAGTGAAATTGTACAATTTCAAAAAAATATATATCATGATTTGCGATTTTAATAGAAATTTGAATTATTAAAAAATATGTATAGATGATTTAATGTTATTTCCTTCTTTATTACGTAATTTCATTCCTTTCAAGACATAAAAAATAAAAAATGCAATAAGTTAATTTTCATAACTTTTTATTATTTTTCATGGTAAAAACGCAAAAACTTGTTTCTCAAGTGTAAAACTCTATTAGATTTAATAATTTTAATAATTTTTAATAATTTTAATAATGCTATTAATAATTAGCTGCAGTAAAACTTAAAATTAATTGTGATAATCAACAACAGATCGATACGCACGATTGTATAACTATGAGGCTGAGTGGATTCTATGCAATACTACCGATTATTTTTAATTGATTATTATAATTCAAAATTGTATCTTCGATATTTTCATATTAGGATTTTTTACTGTACCTCCAAAATACGCTATTAAAATATTGTACGATGGTTGTGAGACCCTGTACACACATACATACACACACACACACACACACACACACACGCGCGCGCGCGCGCGCGCGCACGCACGCACGCATGCACGCACACGTAAGTTAATTTAATATTTATTAATATTATGTAATAAAATATATACAAAAAATATAAATGCTGAAATTTTACATAAATGAAAATATTTGTTTATGAACAAATTTGTTATTATCACAATCAAAATATATGCAAAAAAATAAATAAAAATAGAATAAAGATGTGTTATCAATAAAAAGGATAATTTGAAATTAAGAAATTAATAATCAAAAATGAAAAAGAATTTTATCAGACGTTAAAAAAAAATTACTTAAATTCCTTCTTTGTCTTCATCATAACGGTCGCTAAATTGAAAAAAGAAGCTGAAAAGTAAAATGAAAGAATCAAAATAGTAGAATTTGTAACTATTCTCACACACAACAATTCCGTACGTTAACTCTATAACTGTGCAAAAGCAAAAATATTATCTTCCTGAGAGCAAAAGTTGTAATAAATCCACAATTTAGAATCCGTATAATACCATTTGACGTTGAACATAATATCTTTGTTTAAGAATTATGATATGCATCTCCATGAATATTCTAATATTTATTAAATATTCTTCTAAAACTGTAGTGATATATATATATATATATTTTTTTTTTTAAATATATTAACTTATAATTATATAAACTTAGAATGTATTAACTCGTAGAAAATTAAAAAAAAACGAAGAGAGAGATTTAAATAAAAGTTAGAACAAAATTAAACACATTATTTAAATATTAGATTATGTATCTTAATAAAGAAATGTAAAAAAACTATGATTTGTGAAAGCATTTCAATCAACTACATCTATTAAAGACAAATTAATCGTATCTCTCGACAGTTAAAATCGTGTTAGTGAAAGTGTAATTCGTTATTTTTTGAAAACACGTTTCGCCAATCATGATAATTTTTTTAAAGTTGAAAGCGAGAGAAACGAGGCAAACGAGAGAAGGGATAAAAGAAGTAGAAATGCATTTGTACGTTCTTGCTTGCACTCGCGTTTGCAGTTTTGCTTCGGTTTCCAGCCAGTTTTCGCTTTCTTCCGTGAAACCTGTCGGCAGAATCTTTCCGTAAGATAAGTCTCAACGAGACGACTTTCAATATGTACGCTTGTTGAATTTCCTCTAATAAAAGGCCAGTGAAGCCTTAAGGCCCCCGAGATTCTAGCAAAAACTTAAATATGTTCATTTTTAGCTCCATTAAAAATAAAATGAGCTTCGTGAACAGGAAAAACAGAATATAAAATTAAATATTATTATTATTAATTAAAGGTCCGCTACGCCAAAACTAGATCTTCGTGCTAAAGTTACTTGTGTGATTTTATATACACTTTTAAGTTCACCAAATTGTATGTCGAATAAATTTTCAATCTCGAAAACACAGTCCTAAGTTGAACAAGAATAGTAATATCACGATATTAATAAATTGATAATCAATTTAATAATAATGATGCTAAGAAACATCTGTTGATCCCTTTTTTCCTCCAAATAAATGTAAAAAATGTAAAAAATTTGTTGCAAAAAATAATACCTCAGCCAAAATTTATTCGGCACACAGTTTGGTAAACTTGAAAATGTATATAAAATCACACAAGTAACTTCAGCATGAAGATCTAGCTTTGACTGCATGTAGCGCACTTTCAATTATTTGTTTTGTGTGTGTGCTTTTTCTCATATCTATATTCTATATTCTATTATTGATGATTAATGAAGAGACAATTAATGATTGCCGGACAAATTGTAGTTTTAGTACGACAGGATTGTATTATACAAAGAATCATTATAGGAATAGAATACCTTTATAATAAATTTAAAGAAATACTTTAAATTTATATGTACAGATAAATTAGATGGAATATGTTTATATATATATAATAATCAATAATAATAATAATAATAATAATAAATAGAATATAATATAATAGAATATAGATCGATATATGAAAACACAACAAATCTATCTATATTCTATTATTTTGTTATTTTAACACGCGCGCCTTAGCACGTGTTCTTCTAAAAAATCTACCGAAACTACTTCTAAAAAATTAACGATTGTTGCAATGAATATCATCACATGCTTCAGTGGTCGAAGTGGCTAAGACACTCGCCCTGGAAAGTCGAGAGGTCTCAGATTCGATCCCTGGCTGAGGTGTCATTTTTCGCAACAAATTCTTTACAGTTACAATACACCTTTACTTATTATCTTACAGTACACCTTTAATTATTAATTATTTGTTGTGTTTTCATATATCGATCTATATTCTATTATATTATATTCTATTTGTTATTATTATTATTGATTATTATTGTAAATATATTCCATCTAATTTATCTATACATATAAATTTAAAGTCTTTCTTTAAATTTATTATAAAAGTATTCTATTTCTATAATGATTCTTTGTATAATATAATCCTGTCGTACTAAAATTACAATTTGTCCAGCAATCATTAATTGTCTCTTCATTAATCATCAATTTTTGTCAAAAATAAATAACAAACAAATATCAGAAGGATTAATTTTTTTATATTTAATATTCTTTTTTATTAAAAATTCAAAAATATAAAATAAATCAAATTACTGATTATTGATGAACTTGATTACATAAAATCATTATACAATGGTAGTTCTTGCTTTTTATCTATATTACATAATAAAATTTATTTATTAATTCATTTATTAATTTGTATGTACAATAATAATACGTTCCAAAAATATTAACTTATTTTATAATATTTTAAATTTAGTTTATAATATATTAATATTAATTTAAAACATAAAATAATTTCTCTGGAATATAAAACTCATTTATTATCAAACTAATCAAATATCGCGTTTCTTGCAGAAATGCGAAACAAAATTGGCAATGCAAAATAATACATTATTGCGCGCTGGTGAAATCGTCTTCGCGAACGCACGTTCTTGAAATGCACAACGGCAGAGACTAGATGCAGCCGGCGTGTGCGCATACAGGTTGGATAATGCGTTCTTATGCGCTAGCACGTGTGCATCGCGCGGATTATGCAAGAAGCCAGGCCTCGTGCCGGGTCGCTGAGCGTTCAAGATGCATGTTAAGACGCGCGTTAGTCAGTCATGACGCAAGCGATTACAATCAGAATAATCAAAAATCTTAGATAGCCAACAAGAATAGCTTTTCAACTTAAAAGAATAATAAATGATATAAATATCAATGTTTAAATAATAATGAATTTATATTTATAGATATAAGCAGAATACTTAACTGTATGTCACTCAAAATAAACAAATAATACACAAAAAATAAATTATTATTATTCAAAAATAATATACTAGCATAAACTTTTCTTGATTTTGAAGATTAAAATGTAATAATAATAAAAATAATAAAGTAACAAACAGTATGAATTTCATATAATCATTATTTAACAATAACAAACTCATATACTTAAAACGCGTATTTTCAAGAACACATAATATTTTTAAATTAATAATCATATTTTGTATGAAAGAGACAAAAAGAAAAAATTTATCTAAATTAATTTAAAAACTAGGTTTAATTTAACATATTTATATAAATTAATTAATTAAACAAACCAACAACAAATACGATTAAAATTGGATTATGGATCTTAGATTATTAAATTAAATTTGTATATACATTATTATTATATACATTATCATAAATTGCGCGCTGCTATTGGATTTGAAACGCAATTCTAAATTGAAGCTAGAATAATAATAATATTACAAATTAATGTTATCAGCATCTTAAACTACTGCTAAGAATTTTATTGTGAAAAATATCATCTTAGCCAAGGATTATTGATTTTTGAGGAACGAGGGTTAACAGAGCCTTGTTAACATTATTATTATTAAATAAATTATCAATTTATTATCGTAATATTACTATTCAGTTTATGATTTTTTATTCTAATATTAAAATATCAATATTATTAAAGTTATTAATTTATAAATCAACTTTTTTTTATAGATCTCTTTTTGTGATTCAAAATTTTTGATTGTGTGATTTTAGAAAAAAATATTTCAAGTAAAAGAGATTTTTTTTCAAGTAAGAGATATTTCTTACTTTTTAGAATCCAATTATGTTATTTTGACAAAATAAATACCATTTGAGAAGTTTCAAAGTTTCTCTCCATTCTTGTTCAGGAGTTGTAAATTTAATTGTGACACAGTTAAAATGAGTTTTTTGTTTTATTGTGACAAAAAAATAATCTCTTGATTTTTTGTTAATATACATGTTATTAATTTTAGATCGGGATATGTATTTTGAGATTTTTTCTTTTCATAATAAAAAAAAAAACTCGACAAACAATATTTCTTGATTTTTGCTCCCTAATATACCGGAAGCAAAGGATAGAAAGGAATTCGGATTTATCTTTGATTTCACGTTAAAAAAGAAAAAAGAAACTTAATCCTTAGATAGAGAGGACAAAACGTATTTATTAATCCTATAAGAGTGTTTTCAGAGTAGCTGATTCATTCAAACATCGTTGAGCAGCAAAATAACATCTGATTCAGATACATTGACATCATCTGATAAACTCAGTCATATCTATATATATATATATATATATATCTCCCCCTTTTCTCCCTCTTTCATCCTCTCTTTCTCCTTCCTTCTTTTCTCCTTCTCTCGCTCCCTTCCTCTCTTCCTCTTTCCCTTCCACCCTC
>JANQDE010000114.1:217600-241438 GCA_037157785.1 Cephalotes varians | reverse complement strand
AGGTACAAAGGAAATAGAGAAAATAGAGTTTGAAATATTAGGTGATATGGAAGGGTATAATATAGCCGAGTAATATAAGTTTAATCTATATTATATACAAAGTATTAAACATAAGCAAATATAAATATAAAGCTCGTATTATGCATACACAAATATAAGTATATATACAGGCTAATAAACGAGCAAACTCAGGTTATTATAGAATGTGTAATTACAAATTTGAATTTATTATATAAGTCGGTGACATGTGACAATCGATTAGAAATTATAAATTGTACGTTTCGACTTCACAGAGTCTTCTTCAGCAGTTAACATTACAAGGAAGCGCTATTTTTAATTGTCGATGGCATAGTGTAAATATTGACTCAAGTTTGCCACTTAGAAGTTAAAAAACATTAATCTTAATTTATAGTGTTTCATTTAAACTGTCGATAACTGTCAAACCGTTAATTAATGCATTTGATCGATTATTACAATGTCTAGTATGTGTCGTAAATGTAAAAGAGTTATTTTGATCAGTCAAGAAATAAAATTTAAGTTTATAATCTATTCTTCGGTCCACGAGAACGGGTTAAGAATAATTTATATTGTCAGTTGAAGTTACGCAAAATGAGATGAATTATCTAAAAACTATCGTAAGATATTAGTGTTAAGTTATTAAATATAAATTAAGGAAACTCTTACTTTTTTCTAAATAAGTAAGTATTTCCTTAATTTATATTTAATAATTTAATACTAATATCTTACGATAGTTTTTAGATAACAATTCATCTCATTTTGCGTAACTTCAACTGACAATATAAATTATTCTTGACTTAACCCGTTCTCATTATGGACCGAAGAATAGATTATAAACTTAAATTTTATTTCTTGACACATGACACATACTAGATCATTGTAATAATCGATAAAATGCATTAATTAACGGTTTGACAGTTATCGACAGTTTAAATGAAACACTATAAATTAAAATTGTTTTTTACCTTTAAGTGGCAAACTTGAGTCAATATTTACATCATGTCATCGACAATTAAAAATTGCGCTTTCTTGTAATGTTAACTGCTGAAGAAGACTCTGTGAAGTCGAAACGTACAATTTATAATTTCTAATCGATTGTCACATGTCACCGACTTATTAATAAATTCAAATTTGTAATTACACACTCTATAATAACCTGAGTCTGCTCGTTTATCGGCCTGTATATATTAATACTTACAAAGTATTAATATAGTAAAATCTATAGATGAGAGTTCTAAATCTGGGAATGCATATACAAAAAAGTGATTATTGAAAATAAGGAAATTGTGAAAAATTTTGAAATGATTATAATAAAAGATTTAGAGATAATTGTTATGGAATTATCAAAAAAGAAAGGTAAAGGAAAAAGGAATAACTAGTGATATATTAAAAGCAACGTTTCATGTAATAAAAAAATAATTTATTAATATAATAAAAAGCTCTTTGAGGGAAGGTTGTTGTCCAGAAAACATCCATGATAATACCGATTCCAAAAAATCGGAAAAACCAAAAGCAGTAAGTGAATATAGTATGCTAATATTTGAAAAAAATTTTAGAATTAATAGTTAAAAGTTTTTAGAAATTAAAATGTTTTTAGAAAATAACAAAATTATAACAGAACAGTTAGAAAACTTTAGAAAACAGTTTTTGTGTGAAACAACAATCCAAACTGTCATCGACAAATGGAAATTGATAGTTAGTGAAAGAAAAGTGGTAGAGGTAATTTTCGTGGATCTCAAGTGAGCTTTTGAAACAATAGATAGAAAAATATTGTGTAGAAAAATTATGTCAGTATGGAATTAGAGGAATGGTATTAGAATAATTAGGATTATATTTAAAAAAATAGAACACAGCAGGTTTGATTTAACAATAAATGGATCTAAGTTGGCCATAGAATGTAGCGTGCCACAGGGATCTGCAATGGGACCTTTGTTATTTACAGTATATGTAAATGACATAATCAAAGTCTGGCCAGAAGGATGCAATAAAATGCAGTTGATACTAATATATGTAACGGGAGAAAGTAGTTTTCCTCTCTAGTAGAGCTAGAGAGAAAAATAAATATGATATTTAGTATAGAAGAGTGGATGAATACAAATAAATTAAAGATAAACGCAAGGAAACAAAATATATGGTAATTAGAAAAGAACTGAGAAGTAATATTACGTTGAAATATTTGGATGGAACTGAAATAGAGCGCGTGGAAATAATGAAATATCTAGACATAATTATTGATGATAGACTTCGATTTAAAGACTATTGCGATTATATGTTAGAGAAAATAGAAAAGAAAACAAGTTTCTTAAATAGAATAGGTAATTTTATATTAGCATACACTAGATGTATTATATACAAGACAATCGTAAACATTATAAAACACCTAATTTTGAATATTGTGCGACATTGTTAATTAATATAGGAGAAACATAGCTGAATAAATTGCAAAAAGTTCAAAACCGGGCCATGAGGGTAATATTGTAATGTAATAAATATACCAAAGTAGAGCACATGCAGCAAGCGTTACAATTTATATCTATAAAATAGAGACTATATTATAATGTATTTTTATTTTTAAGATTCTAAAAAACATGCTGCCGGAACAATTAGAAAATAAATTACAAATAGTAGGGAGTGAAAGGGAAAGAAAAATGACAAACTGGGAACATTGAAATGTGATTCTGCAAAACAATGCTCAAAAAAGTATATTTTATGAAAGAGTCAAAACGTATAACATCTTGCTAAGTGAAATAAGGCAATGTGAAGATTGGAACAATTTAAGAGGATTTTAAAAGAATATATATCAGTTAATATAAATTAAATTTATATTTAAGACTAAGTTTATGTTTGTGTCATATTTATATTTTTGTTTATGTATTTTAAACAGCTGAGAAAGCTAATAAACATTATTCATTCATTTTCTCTCTCTTTCTCTCTCTCTCTCTTTCTCTCTCAATAAAACTTCTGAACTTTCAGATTTAAAAAGAAATGAAAAAATCAGTCGAAAAAATTCGAAAGCAAAGAATTTTCACAATTGCAATTAACATTTCGTGATTAATTATGCAAAAAAAACGTGCATTGAGGAATCAATATGTGAAAACAGTAATAGTAATAGGAATAATTTGATTTTATAAAAAAGAATGCGCGAAAAAAACAAATAAATTTGTGAAGAAAAACTACTTAAAAATCTCGTGACTGAATTTTTATTGTACATTCCTTCTGTAAATTCAAAATTTGTACACACAGACACAGACAAAATATCAATAAAACATTTCAAAAAATATAAATATAACTAAATTGAATTGTATATACAAATTTATCTCGATATTACTATCGACAAATTTAATTTCTATTTATATGTCTAATAAAAGTTTTTCTTTTTTTCCAATAAAGAGATTGCGGCTGTAAAATAAATTTTATTAATAAACAACACATTTATAAATTATACGGAAATTATAATATTTACAATATGTTATTTTCAATTGCTAACTATATAAATCATTAAAGATTTCTCGCATAAATGCTATAATTAATTTGTTTTGATATTTATTAATTTCTATACGATTCGTTAGATTTTCTATCGTAAATAAAAGTGAACAAATTCAAAAACATGCGAATAAGTAAACTGATAAATAGAAGAAGCAAAAGTAAATTTATATGACAACATATTAAGAAACGTAATAAATGGAGAACATTGCAGCTCTCGGAATGCTACAAAAATTGTAAAATAATTACTAATTTTATTATATACCATTAAATAACAAATTAGATTCATTAATTTACTATTATAAAAAATATTTGTTTAAACTTTTTATCATTACATAATTAGTTTTATTATTTATTATTTATTATATAACAAAATTAGTTCCATTTATTATTTTTTTGTCATCGAAAATATATCTAATTATTATTAATTTTATTCTAACAGAAAAGTAAGTTTTTCAAATCTTAAAAGACTTTCGTACAAAACATTTTTTATTAATTATAAGAGAGGGAGAAAAAAGCCTTAAGGACTTTCTTAAGAGAGCTTCTCAACAACATGTCACTATTGACAAAGCGCACGTTATATCCTTTTCTTCAAAGTACTAGACGAATTTCATGTTTCCTTTTTCAAGAGATGATCTCAACAAATCATTCGGGCCAAGTTTTTGTATATCATTTTCGTTTCAAGACTTTATATAATTTGAAAGAGTATATTAAAGTAGCCGATTTTTGCCCCAAGCCGTCATATAAAATTTACATTTGATTTCTTAATTTTTTCTTGCATGATTTCTAGTTTCTGGCCGGTAAATTACGATGATATGCGTTTGCTATCAAGTGTGGGAAAAATGGGTACAAATCCCAAAAATAAGCAATTTATAATCTTCAAATTATCCATCAATTTTTTATCTATCAATCTATCTATCCATTCATCTATCTTTTCATCCGTTCATCTATAAATCGATCCATTCATACAATGGATACCCAACCATCTAACCAACTACTATCTATTTATCCATCTATACACTCATTTGTTCATCTACCCACTTATTTATTCATCCATACATCCATCTATCTATCCACTAATCTTTATTAATAATCTCATTCACTGTTGATTGGCTAACTAATATTTTTTGATCACTCACGATTCACTTCGGAACATCTACTTGAAATTTTTTCCTTATTTTTAATTTAAAATGACTGAACTTTCTGAACATGAGCGAATATCTTTATTGATAATGTGAGGATGAGGTGATCAGCAAAGGGATTATAAACAAGTCATGCGACTATTCAATGAAACTTTTCACAATGAAAATAATAGAATCTTAAAGATTACTGTAGTGTATCCAACATTTTGAAGAAAGTGAGAGTGTTAGAAACCGTCCAAAGTCTGGTAGATCTGCCTACAGCAACGAAAGTAAAGCATTGTGAATGTTTTACAATCTTCTGTCGAAGACCCCTATACTTCTATAAATCGCGTTGCATAATAACACAAAATTGAAACTGCATCTGTTCACAAGATCCTTAAAAAAAAAGAAGTGGCATTCATATAAACTCCATTTGATTCAAGAATTATATGAAGATGATTTTGATAGATGCGTGCAGTTTTGCTATCTTATTATAAAAATAATCAATGATCCTTTATTTTTATTTTTGATAATATTGTTTTCTCGATGAGGCTACATTTGAGCTGACTTAAAATGTAAAGACATAACTGTAGATACTAAAGCGATATCGACTCTCACTGGATGAGAGAAAATCATACCCAGCACCCACAAAAAGTTTATGTGTGGAGTGATACTTTCAAGAGTAGACCAGTCAGTTTCTTCATAGAAAGCAATTTAACAGCTCAATGTACGAAACCATACTTCGGGAACAAATTATACCAGCTATACAAAAAATAGCTGGCCGAAATTTGGATGACATTTATTCCCAGTAGGAGCTTTTCCTCATTACGGTGTTAATATTATGTTATGTCAATATTTGGATGAGATTTTTCCTGTTAAGTGGATAGGGCGAAGAGATCACATTGAGTGACCAGCTCGATCTTCGGACTTGAATCTACTTGACTACTTCTTTGGGGGATATTTAAAAAGTAAAGTTTACATCACCAAGCCTCAAGATTTAGATGATTCGCAACAAAGGAGTCCATGAGATAAATCTTATACCACAACAAATTTACAGGAATGCAGTGTCAGGTTTTATAGATTAGCACATTGCCAGGCAATTCAAAGGCAACAATTTGAACATTTGATATGAGTTATTTTGGTGACATATTAGATTGCCTTAGTTGATCGAGTCTGCTCCGATCTTGCCTTAACTGGCCGAGTCTGCGACCGATCTTATCTTAACTGATCGGGTTTGCAGCCGATCTTGCCTTAGCTGAATCTGTACTCAAATCGACCTCAAGGTCAATTGTCAAGTTCAAAGTCAAAGTCAAAGATCAAAAGATAGTCCTTCATGATCCCTAAAATTTTTATTCAAATCATTTTTCTCGATACCGTCCTCTACTGCATATTCTCACTGTCACTAATTTGACTTCCATATGGCTCCTAGAGGTCACTTTGACCACTGACATAACAATATATCTGAACGTAAAATTTCCCACGCTTTTCAAATCCAGGGTCAAAAAAGGGGATTTTCATTTAAAAATTCAATGTTGACCTTCAGATAATCCTCAAAGTCAAGTTCAAGGTCAAGTTCAAGGTCAAGTTCAAAGCCACCAAAAGATAGTCCTTCATAATCCCTACAACTTTTATTCGGGTCATTTTCCCAGAAAGTACTTTTGGAGATCATGGGGGGGTTCCCATTCTTTACTAATACCTTGTACACCGTGGCCCATTTTAATATATCTAGCCGAATATGTTGAAAATTGACCGGCATACAAATGTTTTAGACAAAAGTTGTATGGTTTTAAAAGGATGGTTTTAAAACATAAAACGGTATCAATTATTTGGATGGTCGCTAGTAGAAGATGACGTGAAAGTTATCTTCAATTTCTTAAATATTTTTTTATTAAGAATTTTCTTTAAGGAATATTTCAACTTTTATTATGACATTTTTATCCCCCCCCCCTTGCCTCTCACATTCGGGTTTGATTAGGTTCATGAAGCCTGCTTACATTTTTTATTCTCCTTCCCTTTCTTCTTTCATTTTCTTTCCTATTCTCCCTTCATTTGAGCTTAATCTTGAATTGTCTTCATAATAGAGCAGAAAGAAGCCATGCTATGAACATAAAAAATACGAAAATACGATTTCTGCTATACTGTTTATAATCATAACATCTTATTAGAGATTATTCATTCACGGCTCGGAATTGACGGCTGATTGACCTAAAAAGATTTTCACGCATAATTTGATCAAAATCGGAGGTGAAGTAGCTAAACTAAATAATTACCTTTTTTTATTTTGTAAAATTACTGTTTGGTATAAGAAAAATAATAACTTCGCTTCGCGCAAAGAAAATATGCGTGGGCGAAAGAAGGGCAAAGCCCCTCCCCCTGTTCCCACCCCGAAAGATATAATCTAACCCAACTCTACTCTAATTTCTAAAAAACAGAAATTTTATTTGATCCATGAAACATTTTTGGTTAATAACTTTTTAACAGATAACGAGCAACGACTAAAATCTTCTGAAGATAACTCAGAGTCATGACCTTGACAACATATATCAAAGTCAAAGTCATCAAAAGATGGTCCACTAAACACAAGATTTTCTCATTTTTATTTTCGTCATAGTGTTTCCTAAAGTTTTTATGGAATTGTCTTTTATATTCTATCCTATATGATATTTTTACTTACAAAAAATGTAACTACGCTACGTCCATCTAGTAGTACCATATACTGCTCTTGAATGACTTAATTTTTTTCTGTTGTCTTTTTGGTAAAACAAAAAATATCTTTTAGTTGATTTTGTTGATTTTGTTTTGCCTTGACAATTGCATAGTTAGTCCAGTAAACTTGGTTTCTTTTCTAGTTGCGTTGCGTGCCGCTACAGCACATGGCAATTCCGTTTCCTTTTTTTTTTCTTGTGATATACCACATTGTTGAGTTACAATAAAGTTGTGTGTCAGTTTAAAGAAAACGCGTATGACTGATTTATCAGAGTACTCATTACCCAACAGGTAATGGACCCAGGTATCGTGTCGGATTGCTCGGTGAACGAACAAACGCGTGTTTCCGCGAAAACGCGAAGTCATATATGCGTGTCACGCGAAATGTGGCTATTGTAACCACCATTGTGGCGAAAGACACACGTACCGTATAGTTTAGAGTGAGTGTAAGAAGAACGCACACAAGATTAACGAAGAATTATCCGCGAGATATATCGCGAAGCTGGACGGGCAAAACTATCAAGCCTGGAAGTTTCAGATAACGGCAGTTTTGACGGCATATGGACTCCTGGACATTGTTACCGGAACTCGGCAGAAACCCGAAAATGAAGGAGCAGCTCAACAGACGTTAAAGAAAATGCCAAAGCTATGTTTATCATTTCTACCTCGGTCGATGCAAATCAGATGCAAAGCCTGATTTTATGCACCACCGCCAAGGACATGTGAAGCAAATATGCGTTCCATATACGAACAACGTTCAGAGTCAAGTAAGTTAATTACTGACTCAGAGATTTCACGAGTATCGCATGGATTCCGACGACTCAATCGTTAACACGCAGTCAAGGTGCAGAATTTGGCCAAACAGCTTGTTATTGTCAGACGTAGCTATTATGAGAAAGATAATAGCAATGCTACCTTCAAAGTACAGTGCTTTTAAAACGGCAGTGGGATAGCATGCCAAGCGATCGACAAACCCTGGGAAACCTCATTGATCGGCTCATTAAGGAGGAAACAAGAATGACCACAAAAGACGAGGAAGTCGGTGCATTTGTAGTTGAATCGACGAAAAAAAGTCACCAGACTTCAGTAACAAGAGAAATGGTTCTCGAGGCAACACGAGAGTGCCGAGAACTGAAATAAAGTGTTACTTATATCATAAACTTGGTCACTATGCTAGTGAATGTCGAAGAATGAAAAAGGGTACAAGAAAGTGTATTGATGAAAACAAAAGCGAAAACTGTGCTTTTATTATGTCGAGGAGACTCAAGGACAAACAGTGTGAAAAATCACGCGAACGTGAAGTATGTTTCCGAATAACAAGCAAGAAGTGACTACAGCATGACTTAGCGGATTCCTGGCCGACCGATAGTGGAACGTTGCGACATATCACATACCGATGAGAATGACCCTCCGAATTTCATCCCGTAAAAGGAGAGCGTGTATTAGACAATAACAAGACTTGCGATGTTATCGGCTATGGGACTATTATCGTGTACAAAGAAGTAAACGACAAATGGAATGAAGTGCGTCTTGAAGATGTTCTCTATGTGCCTGCTAAGAAAAATTTATTTAGCATCAGAGCATGCATATCTAAAAAGTTAAGTGTTATTTTTAAGCAGGACAGAGTTATTCTGACGCGAAATGGCGAAACTGTTGCTGAAGGTGCCAAGCAGGAAAACAACATTTAAAAGCTGTTTTTCCAAACAAGGCTCGGTTGAACTAACATCGAAGCAAACGCTGTAACAAATGATTTGAGGAGTTGGCATGAGCGATGTGAACGAGCGGATCCTGTAACAAATGTTACAAAAGAAACTTGTTGAGGGGCTTCATCTAACAAAGATAGAAGAATTTTTCTGTGAATCTTGCCAATTTGACAAAGCGCACCGGTTTCCGTTCCAGGAAACTAGCATGAAACGAGCAGTCCCCGGCGAGTATATTCATTCCAATGTATGTGAGTCAATGTATGTGAACCAATGTCTGTGCCATCACTCGGAGGAGCGAACTTTTGTCATCTTCAAGAATAATGCTACAGGCTAAATTTATCTATTTTTTAAAACACAAGTCAGATGTTATCGATTATTTCAGGAAATTTGTAACTCTGTTTAATAACAAGTATGACCGAAAAGTCAAAACGTTACGCTATGACAATGGAAAGAAATATTGTATTTACTATTCCATGACAAAGTTTTTAGAAAAACGAGGAATTCAACTTGAGACGGCATACACTCCTGAGCAAAATGGTCGATCTGAGAGAGAAAATCGCACAATCGTTGAATGTGCACGAACGATGATGAAGGCAAAATCTGTACAAAAGCAGCTATAGGCAGAAGCAGTTAATATAGCAGTTTGCCTACTAAACAGGATTCCCAGTTGACAAGATCTTGAAACAACGCCATTTGAACTTTGGACAGGTCGAAAACCCAGTGTGAAACATCTTTGTGTTTTTGGTGCTGACGCCTATATGCATGTGCCAAAACAATTGCGAATGAAACTTAATGCGAAAGCTAAGAAAATGATATTTGTTGGGTATCAAGGAGAATTCTCGAATTACCGGTTCGACTCGGTGAAGAAAACTGTCACAGTGTCTCGAGGCGTTCAACGAATCTATTATTGCAGCTCCAATTAAAGAAGGAGAGATTGGTTCGTTGAAATTCAAGCTCCATGACGAACAGCCTTCTGAAGAAGAAGAAGAAGATGCAAATGAAGATAGAAGAATTAACTCCATTGAACCTTCAATGTCACGACAATTAGCAGGAGCAGAAAGCGACACAGAAACCACCGAGCGATGATTAAGCCTCTGAAGCTACAAGACTGTTCAACTATAAGAAAGCCAGCGAGGTATGAGCTAGAAAAAGACTTTGTACAGTACGAAGCTCCAGCCTGTTACAGGGACGCAGTTTCGTGTGCTGAAACAGAACTTTGGAAAGAGGCCATCGCTAATGAATTAAAAGCACACAAAGAAAATCAAACGTGGACAATTGTATCCAGGTTTAAGAGTCAAAGTGTCATAGAGCCACTAAGTGGGTTTTCAAGATCCTGTGGAACACCGAAGGAAAAGTTCGTCGATTCAAGGCGCGGTTGTGTGCCCAGAGGCTTCAAACAAAAATATGATGTCAACTACATTGAAACGTTTTCAGTTATACGGTATGACTCATTATAAACTTTTCTGGCAGTAGCACACGAAGATCTACAACTTGTGCAGTTCGACGTGCACATAGCTTTCCTTCATAGAAAACTTGAAGAAAACGTTTACATGGAAATCCCTGAAGGACTCAACGTTGAGAGAAATATTTTTGTTTGTAAGTTAAACAAATCGTTGGGCTTAAACAAACGCCTCAATGTTGGAACAAAACACTTATAAATTTCTTGAACAGTTTTAATTTAAAACCATGTGATGCTGATCCGTGTATTTTTCGCAGTACTGTAAATGGTGAAGTAGTTTTGCTTACGTTATTTGTTGATGTTTAGTTGCGTCAAGGTCTGAAAATGTTCTCAGTTAAGTTATCAAATCGTTGAAACAAAAATTTGCTATTACCATTGGCGATGAATGTTGTTTTGCTGGAATAGAAATACAGCGTGATCATTGTAATAGGAAACTGTTTATCCATCAACATATTTACATTAAGAAAATAATTAATAAGTTTGATATGAGTGAGGCTAATGAGTTGAGTGTTCCTGCGGATCCACATACGACGCTGTTACTAGAAGTAAATAGTTCAAATGTTAAGCATGTCTACAGAGAGGCAGTCGGATCTTTGATGTTTTTGTCAGTAATTTCGTAAGTAAGTCGCTTTTTGAATATGCATAATAAAGCGCATTGGCAAGCAGTGAAAAGAATATTTAAATATCTTAAAGGAATGTGCAATTACGATATACTCAGGCGGCGAGAGTAAATTAAGCCTTGCTGGATTTTCCAATGCAGATTTTGCTAGTGATATAGAAAATCTACAACAAGATATACTTTTCTCCTTACTAATGAGCCTGTTAATGGGCCTGTTAATGGATCTCATAAAGATAAAAGATTGTCACACTGAGCACTACAGAGTCAGAATATGTTGCTGCAGCTACAGTAGCGAAAGAAGCGATATGGCTAAAGAAATTGCTATGCGGACTCGGGTATGAGTTAGATGAGCCAGTTGTACTAAAAATAGATAATCAAAGTGCGATTCGCGAAGAACTCTGAATTCCACAAGCATACTAAACATATGGATGTCAGATATCACTCTTGCGTAAAAGGGTTCTAAGCAAAACTAATGTTGAATATGTGAATACAAAAGAAGCTGGCAGATATTCTTATCAAAGCATGTACCAAAGAAAGATTAAATTTTTTGCGTTCGAAACTAAATATAAAGCCAGTTGTCAAGCATTGAAACGAGAGTGTTGAGTTTGTTTTGCGTGCCTTGACTGTATAGTTAGTCCAGTAAACTTAGTTTCTTTTCTAGTTGCGTTGCATGCCGCTGCAGCGTACATAGCAGTTCCGTTTTCTTTTTTGTGATGTATCATGTTGTCGAGTCACAATAAAGTTATGTGTCAGTTTAAAGAAAACGCATATGACTGATTTACCAGAGCACTCATTACCCAACAGATTTTTTTGCTTTGCCGAAAGGACAAATCATCATAAAAAGTTGATGAAAAGATATCTTTTTTAAGTTGCTTTTTCAACAAAATTAAAAGACATTTTATAAACATCGTTTCATCTTGTGAGAAAAAAATGGCTTAAAATAACTTTTAGTATTTCATCTTTTAGTATATTAAGCTGTCTGAGTTATTAAACAAATATACTATGAGACATAATCTTGTGATGAGAATATGTAAATTAAAATAAAACATACTTTATAAAAATGTATATTATAAAATATTCAATATTTGATATTTTATTATGTTTTATATAGCCCAGTAAACACAATGTTACATGTAACGTATATGTTAATTATAATTTCCCACTCAACAATGTAACTGTTATATAACACACGTGTTATGTAACAGTTACATTGTTGAGTAGGAAATTACGTTACATGTAACATTGTGTTTGCTGGGAGGGATGTCTTATACGTGTTTTAAACATCTGGAAATGCTAACATATCTCAAAACGATCAACTATACATTCTTTCAACGCACGCACGCATGCACGCACGCACGCGCACAGAGGTGTAATTTGACCGTGCAATTTCTACATGATGCACGTGATTATGGATAATGCTAATGCCGGCGTATTGTAACTTTCAAATCTCATAATTCGAGATGTACTTAACAAAAAAATTTTATTATAGTGTTTTGGAAAATTCTTGAAATAAAAGCTATAAAAATATACAATAAAAAATGGAAGGGAATTCCATTTAAAAAACTTAACCTTCATATGATTTTGCGGACATTACATTGGCCTTAATGGTCCAGAATGCTAAGACACTCGCTCCGGAAAATCGAGAGGTCTCAGATTCGATCCCTGGCTAAGGTGTTATTTTTCGCAACAAATTCTTTATAATATTTGGGGGGAAAGGAAATTAAAAAATGCTTGTTAGCATTATTATTATTAATTTATACACGGCTTAAACAAACAAAGTGACACGGATTTGCTACTGATTTCGTATCTTCCTATTCTTGATCTCCTTCCTCTTCTTAATCCATTACCCTTTCCATCACCTCTTCACCCCCTTTTTTCTTTTCCTTTGTCATTTTCCTATTCCACATACTTTTTCTGGATCTGGTACTCATTTAATGTCCAATTCTCAAAGCTGTTACACGCAGATTTTGACCATCGCGATATTGGTGAACATTTGTGCGCAATTGTCAACCGTTATACTTATTAATTGTTCTTTCGCCAACGTGCAAGTTTCTCTCGAGGATTTGATATTATTTAAATTATGGACATCATGATCCTTTTTCTACATATAAAAAAAATTAGTTAACTCATTTTTTCGTTAAAATGCTTCTGTAGCCATAAATAATTCCATACGAGGATTCCGTACGTTTCACTTCGAGAAGATTCTGCAATATTTCGGCGTTTTAAACCAGTGAGCACCGACGCAAGTTGACCGGCTTTCAATGACAACTTACGCTACGATGAAGGTAATTAGAAAAAGAGGCAAGTTGCATAAAAGTTTCGGTTCGAAGTGCGATTCGTAGTTTTAAGTAATTTTTGCGATTCGTTACGAGTGAATTGTTACAAATTGACCTTGCGTGTTTTATTTCAATTAACCGTTCAATTTTTAATTTATTTTTATTTTTATCCTTATTGTATTTTGATCTGTATTTTTAACGTACACTGAGGATGACCCGATCGAAACGTTTGTATTTTTTTAATTTGATTTTGTTGACGTATCAATATATAACTAGCAAGTACAACCGGCTTGGCACGTAGCCCTTTTTTATATTCTTATTATTAATTGGATTATTAATTTAATATCGTGATTTACTATTTTTGTTCATCTAAAGACTGCGTTTCAAGATAGAAAATTTATTTGGCGCGCAGTTTGGTGAACTTGAGAAATGTATATAAATTCACACAAGAAACATTTAACACGAAAATCTAGCTTTGTTTTAGCGCATCTTATTATTTGTATTTCACATATCGATCATTATCACTATTTCTTATTTTAAAAGTTATCTTTTTTAAGTCATCTTTTCGATAAAGCAAAAAGATATCTAAAAGATGACAAAAAAATATCTTTTTTAAGTTGTCTTTTGGGCAAAACGAAGAGTCAGCTAAAAGATATCTTCTCGTCTTATCGAAAAGATAACATAAAAAAGATAAAGTCGCTGATTCGAGAACAGTATGCGGCACCGCCACTGTTGGACGCGATGTAGTTACATTTCTCGTAAATAAAAACTATACAGGATAGAATAATAGTCGCAACATTATGAGATCTTACATCCATGTTGTAACGAAATGATTTTTTTTAAGGCGGAGTTCCCAAAATGGGGGCACTTCGTGACAAAATTAAATGTATTTTAATAGTACGATTTCTTAATTAGTTTTGAAAAGTTATTTATTTAAGTATTTATATATAAGTAATTTTGAAATCTGATATCCTTAGAAATTATATATGCCAAAATATTATTTAATTTTACACGACATAATTAAGACGACGAAAAGATGTCCAAAATTACTCATCTTTTCATCGACTATGTCATTATATAAATGAGGTTATAAGATGACTAGCAGTGGGACATCTGTCGTCTATTAGTCATCTTTTCATCGACTATGTTCTCTCACTAAAAGACATCTTCATAACAATTTAGACATCTTTTAACGACTTTTAGTCTTTTAGACGACTTGGTGTTGTCTGGGTATATTTAAATCTAGATCTTTCATTCGCAATTTTTTTGCTTCGGTATAGTACAAATATATCCTTTTTGCATCTCGTTGGATGATTTTTATTTTTTTTCAATGTAAGAAGAAAAGTATTTAGATATAAGGGATTAGATAATCAAAGTCTATCACAATTACAGATTTACGCTTTGAGCCATATTCTTCAACAATACTTTTAATTAGTTATAATTTGAAATCAGAAAACGATAGATTTAGATAGATTAAAAGATTTCTTATTTTGAATCAAACATAAGCATTGAATACAACAAGATCCATCAAGTAAAAGACTATTTTTTGTTTTTGCATCACTTTACCGATTTTCGAAGAAATGCAGAGAAACTCATTTGTATATCAATTTGGTTGACAGTTCTTATAAAATTGTAGGAGCCTATAATTTCCTGATTAAAATGATATTTTTATTCATTAAAAAATATTAATCTATTCTCACAGATTTGAATTAATATATATACATATATCTATTTATATATTACTATACGCCAGTCCTAAACCAGTTAAGAGGATCCTGATTAGTTAAGAAGATTTTTCTAGTTGATTTTATTTTTAAAAAAATTGAATGAAAAAATTTTTTTCTTTTTTTTTTTTTTAAATCGAACAAAAAATTCTTTATTATTGTTTATAATTTAACAGATTAAAAAATCGTTTTCTACAATTAAATTATAAACAATAACAAAGAATTTTCTGGTCGGTTTTATAAAAGAAAAAAACAAAAAATTTTTCAATTTTTTGTTTTTTTTTTTTATGAAATCAACTAGAAAATTTTTTATTATTGTTTATAATTTAATTATGAAAAAGGATTTTTAAATCTGTTAAGGCAATTAGAAAAATAGTGTTTTGTAAAATCGCATTCTGTTCATAAAACAGACGATTTTTGGATTACCTTAAGGGAATTCTAAAGTGAAGACTGTACTCCAATGGAAAAACGCCCTCAATTAAATAGAACTAAAAATGTCGATAATAACATTTTTAATTCCGTTTCCTACTTTATTATTTTAGCTTACAAACATCGAAGTATAAGCCTGCGTGAATGCACATGTGTGCTACAATTGGTCAGCGAAGAGAAAAGTTCAAATCAGCAAATCAAACGTATAATTTACTATCTCCTTCTCTCTCAAGCTACAGCTACAGTTTCATTTATCAAATTGGCGTTGAGACGCACGGTGCGACGTTGACAAGTTTTTAATTCTATAAGATTATTCATGATATACAAGGTGTCTCATTTTAATTTATCATCCACAAAATTTTATTTATTTTTAATTTTAGAGAAAAATATTTCAAACAAAAGTTGTATATCTTGAAGAAGGAAAAATAAATAATGATCAATTTTCGAAAAAAATCGATGTTTCAACTTTAATAATCGCCATTTTTTTCATAAAATTGTATATCTTTTTATGTAATATGATTCGTTTAATTAATCTGCATATAAAAGCACTGAAATTATTAAAAAATCAATAATTACGAAACATTTTACACTTCATTTTGGCTCATTTTTTAAATATAAAATATCTTATTCACTTTCTGATTACTGTCTTCATTTTCATGCACAGAATAATGAGATGAATTAACTGGCGTAAAAAAATGCACATTTTCTTTTCAAAAAAATTATGCAATTTATATCATGCGATTATAAATCTTCTTTGAAAAATTAATACTTTAATACTTTTATTTTATATATATGTGTGTGTGTGTGTGTGTGTGTGTGTGTGTGTGTCTGTATGCGCGCGCGCGCGCGTATATGTGTGTTTGTGTATTAAATAATAGAATCACATTCTGTAAGAAAAATCATACAATTTTATTTTGAAAAATGACTATAACTTCTATCTAAAACTCAATTTTTCTGAAAATTTATTTTATCATTACTTGTCCGCCTTCAGACCTATATAACTTTTGCGAAAAATTTTCTTCTAAATGCGTTTTCCAGGTATGATACTTGATTGTCAAAAATAAAATAATGAGAAAAATAATATGATAGTAATGAGAACATAAAAAATAATTAAAAGAATAATTTTTGCAAGGATAATTTGTTTCTTTTACAAGTCAAGTTTGAATTATAATATTTGCACCCTAAAAAAGGGCATTGTTCCCGGTCGAACATCCGCGGGATATAACGGCGCGGTGCGCAGCTTTTTTTGAAACTTTCATACCGCGTAACGATGGCGCACGAGCGTCGCCGATCGACACACGTCCGCCGGTACCCCGCTGCGCAACATGCTGCGCGGTGTGATGGAAGGCGATCGGCGGACGAACCGAGCGGAAATCGTCGAACCCGCGATTTTTGCAGAATAAAAAGTTGATCCGTTGGCAGAAAATTCAATCCGCTCGCAGGCCAGCAATCCGTATGCTTGTGCTGAGTCTGCGATCCAAAACTGCTCCGAATCCCGAAGCATCCGAGTCAAACAAAATCAGAAGGTCGAGAGTACAGTCTCCGCCAAGCGTTCTCGGCAGCTTGCTCACTGCTCTCCTGACAATCCGACTAAACGACGAGAAAACAGGGGTTGAGAATTCTCCGTCTCTGCAGATCGTTTTCAACCGTCAACCAGCTGCCATATCCCCAGGGTCTTCGGCAACAAAAGGTAAAGAAACAAGAGGTAAAGTGTTCTTCGCCTCCGCCGAGTGTTCTCAGCAGCCGTACCGTTCCGGACCGAACCGCGTCCTTGGCGCTCGAAACCTCGAGTTATGCGTCCCGCGATCGCACTAGATCTCACGCGTCATTAACACGCGCGTCTCACGACCACCTACCGAGTACGAACTTTGCACCCCTAGTGATGTGCCGAAAATAGGCCAGCCCATCGATTTGCTATCGATCTCAATCCACACTCTCAGCAGTTGGCGCCGCTCTTCGACATGACGCGAATTCATCGAGATACGCGACAACCTGACCAATCGCACGCTGAACCGATATGCGCCGTCAGCATTACAATCGCTGTAAATCCATCGCCTTTAATCACTGTAATACGATCGCTGTAAATCCACTACCTGAAAATTCATTGTATTATATAATATTTGGTTGGAACAAGGTTCGTAGCGTTTTTAGCTCTAAAATTTCTATATTTTAAAAATTTCTATATTTTACAAAATTAGTATGACACCATTTGATAGAGCAAAGTTTCAGCTTTCAGAATCTGTTTTACAAATTACGGTACGATGATTTTTAATGGAGTTATGAGCAATCAAAGTCAGAATCCCTGTTTAACTTAACTTGCGAATAACTTAAGAATAAAAAATCGTAGGAACATTTGTAAAAAACGATTTTGTAGGGAAAGCTTCAAGCTTTCACAATAGATAGTCAAAATTTTTCTCAAATTTAATTTGGGCATGTTACAAACCAACAAAGACAAGGAAATTTTCCATCTCTTTCAGCTCACAATTTTCTGTATATAAAAATTATCAAATTCACATAAACTCAAAAAATATAATAAGCTTTTGAAAGTAGAGATTTCATTTAAAACTCTTTTCTTTTTAATTTAAATTTCATTCATTTTTTACGAAAATATTGTATATACAATTTTAAGCTAAAAAAACGCTACGAACTTTTGTTCCAACCCAATATAATCATTGTAGACTAATCGTCTCAACTCGCATTGATGTCATCGAACTCGCCGTCTTTTGTCCGATAGTCTTACTGTAATAAATCCACGCCTTCCATTTTGCGTTTCGATTTTTTTTTTTTTTGTTTAAATAAACTTAATTGTATATATCACTTCCGGCCTCGACTTTTTTCTTTTCTCCGACCGTTTTCGATCTCTGGACACGACCCGTGAGCAACCGTGCGATCGAGAGCCTGGTATTGTTTTATATTATATATTAAAATTATTATATATTTTTATTTAAAAAAATAAGAAAAAAATTGCTCTTATATTATTATATATAATATTACATATAATTATATATGGGGCAAAATTCGCCAAGCGTACACACTTAAAAATTTTTTTTTTCCAATCTTCTTATAAATCCGCTAAATTGTGGTCCTAGTAGATTCTTTTAATTCTTCAAAAGAAATGGCTCTAGTACCGGTTGTCGGAATGCAAGGACTCAAATTTTCGACATTTTACCGTGCACGCCGATATTCAATTATTTTTAACTATTAAAATGATCAAATTTAAATGTTATATAAGTATTTCTTAAATTTTTTTTCATGAGTTTTACAATAAAAATAATTATCTTGGAGTAAAAAAATTATTTCACCTTAATTTTGTGACCGATTCCAAGAAAGGGACGAATCCTTAGAGTCGTTACATTGATTTAGTTAGAGAAATCGAATATTTATTTGCACATTATTGAACGGAATTTGATTAGCAGTGATCTGGGATACGTTTACAATTTTTTCGAAATGATGTTAAATCGATTACGCGAGATGATCAACCAATATAGTTCGTATAGAACGAAAGTATATATATTGCGTGTGTGTGTGTGTGTGTGTGTGTGTGTGTGTGTGTGTGTGTGCGTGCGCGTGCGCGTGCGCGTTTGTGTGTGTGTGAAGGAGAAAGAAGATTATTTTTCACAAGCGTTAGGTCGCCAATGCGAATTTTTGAACTTGCTCTTTGTCACTTGTAGCGTTGGTGCAAGTAGTCGTGGAACATAAGCGCCACACATGTTCCCTCATAACTTGCACATTGTTTACCAACAGGAAAGGCGATTTCGTTAATGTCAAGCAAAGAAAGTTTGGACACAGAAACCAGTGATTGCCTTATCAAAAAATGTCCAAGCGTTAAAGCCTTTAAACTTTTTGGATCATCCGTTAATGCCATTAAGAATCGAGAGTTGAGGCAGGCTTTAATTTGACACAAGAGCATTTCAAATTTGATTTATGCGAGTGTGTGGGCACTAATAACTCGTTTTAAGTGGTATTTAAAAGTACAAACTCTAGCTTTCCAGAGATCAATATGTGGTGTCATTTAAGGATAAAATGCCAAGTGACACCGTCATTTCGAATAGTATCACGCAACTGTGGATTTTTACAGAGAATTAAAAAGACATGACTCTCGATCTGCGCCGCGAAAGTTCGTTGTCACTACAAGTCACTTGAGTCCACGACGGCTGACGAAACGTCGAAACGCGACTAAGAATCCGATGGTCGCATAATTATCGACATATTCCAAGTCGAATCGCTTTGGTCACAAGACAAACAAAGATCGCAACATAATATTTTCGATTTTTGTTTCCGACTTACAAAAAGGAAGGACTTACATCGAACTACCATAGTTGACATGGGAACAATTCATTTGGACACGGTGCAATTGCCCACAGCCACTCACAACGACCGATGCCTGGAGATTTTCCATTGTTCAAGTGCTGTGAATGGCTCGCGTTCAATTGATCCGCGGATCAGGACGGATCTGACCATAAAGAATACTGGGCGAGTTGGTCAGCTAATATACCTCAGAAGACACAAACGACGGAATTGGACCTTGAATCGACGTGATTCCATTGGATATCAGAAATTCGAGTTTGAATGTCGGAAACGCGATTCGCCACAAAGGTTTTCCACTTTGATGAATATTGTTTGATGCTAGTGCAACGGTAGAATCGATCCACCCATAGATTGGGACGTCATGCAAATCAAGTGTGCAGCGTACATGTTCTAAAAGTTTTGTCAGAAGGACAGCACCGCTCAATTCCACCATTAGAAACTTAATGTTTCTAGAGGCGCTACTTTTGATTTAACAGTCAAAAGACTAACTTGTATTTAATCAAATGAATGTAAGACTAACAAGTAAACCACGGTTACATATGCGCGAATCGAAACATCCGAGAAACCGTGCAATTCCACAAGATGTCCACCTCGAAATTCGGAAGATTAGACCCTTGTAGTAAATCTTCCAGTTATTCTGAAAATCCTTGGGAATCACGTCGTCCCAATCAGTCCTTCTAATCCAAAAATCCTGCATGAGGATTTTACTGAGAATAGCCCAGCGGATCAAAGAGCTATAAAAAAGAGAACAGTTCGCTTAGTACTTACTCGTCTCGGGGAGGGGGGGAGGGGATTGTAAATTGAAATGCATTGTCACCCGGTAGCCACGTCAGACCAAGTATCGTGCTCGTCGAACATGTAATCAAAAGCCAACTTGTGATCCCCGACTGGAATTTCGTCTAACAATTCAGGGGAATTAGAAACCCATTTTCGAAGATGGAACCCGCCGAGTATAATACATTGAGTTAAGATCGAGTTTCTCGAATAGAAGCAAGGTCATCGAAGCCAAAGAGCACATCATCGACATAAATCTCGTTTTAAAGGATCGGAATCGCAAGGGGAAATTTGTGCCCTTTGTCACGGGCTAATTGCTGCAGTACATGAATGGATAAATAGGGAGCAGTACATTACGGTACGTAAACGAGTACGATATGTAAATGAAGACTTGAGTGGCCGCCAAAAATACGTTGAAAGTCAACGTCATCTCGATGTACAAGGATTTACTGAAACATTTTCTCAATGTAGGCCGTGTACACATAACGGTGGCGGTGCCATCACAGAAGAATGAAGGAAAGATCATTTTGCAGTTTTGCTAATCAAAAAAGATGATCGTTAAGTGTACCGTTAAAGGTAACGGTTTAGATGCGTTGAAGACCACTCGAAATCAAGTAGTAGTGCTGTCGTCCCTTAACACAGGATAGTGAGGGATATAAACAGGAGGATAAAACGGTTTATCATGAGATAAAACCGCTTCTATATGTCCGAATGTCTTATACTCAGAAAGGAATTTATTATATTTGACCTCCACATCTGGCCTCCGGATTAAAGCGGCTCTCAAGTTTGGCATCGACACCATGTAATGAGAATCTCCTATTATCAAGGGTCATTTTTAAATGGCAATTTAACTACGTACTTTCTCTCAGCGGTCCGAAAGTGCGTACGAAGTGTTACTCGCATAAGATTCCTTCTTCTGTGGGAGTCAAATATGATGAAACTCCCTCAATTTTTTAAAAGTGCTGTATGAGAACTGTCTTTATCGAGGCTTTATCGGGATTTTAATCTGTTGCATTTTGGCGCAGTTGAGAACATTATCGAGGCGTGATCGCTTCCAGCAGGTCCGGAGATTATCCAACCAAATAATGAGCTGTGCCGTGAGAGTATCGAATGGATCCTGACAAAACTTATCGCGCAGGATCGCGCCGTATAGGTCTGCACCTATCAGAAAATGAATCGGATGGTCACTGACAGAATCCGGATCGGCTAGCTGCAGATCTTGCAAGTGAGGCCATGATTAGATGCACTTTAGAAACTGCATAAGCAATGAAAATTCTTTGAAAAATGAGTTATGGAATAGGATTCTGACTATTAGACGGTTCGATTGTAAGTTGCATGACTTAACTTGGCCGCTATACTGTGCCCCAAAATCAGTAATATGAATGTTAACTCGTTGCCGTTGAGTGCATAATATCTGAGCCAAAGATTCTATAATAAAAGTAAAAACAGAGTCTTGGTCGAGCAGTGCGCGTAGTCTGACAGTACGACCTTCCACGATGCGCAATGTAACCCAAGGTCACCAAACACATGGGCCAAGCGGTCGCTGAATGAATAGACGCCTATGTCTCAAAAATCTAGCAACGGTTAAATATCTCGTAAAATATGCACTTTCTTAAAAAATATTTTATACAAAGCTGTAGGGTTTTAAATGACGCATTAAATAATGGTATTAATATGATCTTAGATGACATTATCACGGTCAAATAAAGATTATCTTGAATTTTTCTGATGGAACAACTTACTTTTTATTTAACATTTTTGTAGTTGATGTTGAGGCGTTTCTAAAACACTAGTTACAAACTTTTCCCATAAGAACTTTCCGAGTTGTGGGAAATTTACAGTACTGCTGGCATTAGCATTACCCAAGGTGAACCATGTGGAGGTTGCCTGGTCAGATTTATCTCTTGTATATGTGTGCGTGTGTGCGTGTATAGAGCATAACATTGCACGCACACACTTACACAAATACAAAAGTTTCAAGTTTTCTATTTCAAAGTGTATATTATTAAATAAAAAATTAATTGCGCGAAATGTTCGTATTCGTCTAAATGCGATAAAACATTCTTTGAACGAAAACAAAGCAAATCGGTGATTTTTCATCGAAATCTCGTCAACAAATGCAGAGAAGCACGAATTTCCGTTGTTTGTACGCTTTTGGAGTACAGAATATTATTTAATTCTGAAAGATATTGGTTTGCAAATATAGGGTTCCGAGAGTTTATGTTTTCAATAATTAATAAAAGAGAAATCGTCAATAAGAAGAGAAATTGACGGATAAGAAAACGGGCGAAATAAATAATATTTTTATAAATCATTAAAAACGTTATCTTAACCTTGAAAACACATGGTACGAACAAGTAAAAAACCGAACTCGCTAATAGGTGATCAAAGAAAACCAGAAAATTATCCTACAAACGACGACGAAACACCAATAGATAACCATAAGACTAAGATTTGTATTGCGGGTGGAACCAATTCAATGTAAGAATCCCCAATAAATGTTAAAAAATTAAAACTTGGCCAAGAAAGAAAGCTGTCCTATCAATCAAAATCTTAACCCTAACCAAATTGAATCATTCCACAACAAAACCAGCCCTTAAAAGACTTATACATATAATCGCGACATTCTCAGTTCGCTCTCATTTTTCTTCGAAATATCAGTCACATGAATTTTAGCTCTTTAAACTGAAATTCCAATATCGTGAATGAGTCCCAGTGCTTCAGAGACAACACTCTGAAAATCTCGAAGCTCCTGCTGCTATACCACCGACTTCTTCAGAGCAATCAGGAGAGACACACCAAGTAATAAGTTTCAGTATTAATTTGTTCTCTTCAAAGGATCGTCTCTTCGGGGACTGTCAAACTTTTGAGTCTTGAGCGTTTAAAAATTCGATTTCTTTCTCTCGTCGTATTTGCTATTACGGATTAATCGAAATCGGCAACTAAAGGAGGGTGCCCATTTCCCTATGGACGGTGGCCCCCGCGAGTCCCAAGATGAAACCTATGCCATTTGATAGAGCTATACTAGTAGAGCATTTTTGCTAATGGGTACAACTTTGTATCATGTGGCCTTCTTATAGAAAAATGCAAAAAAGTGAAAAAAATGTAATGTGTTTTTAAAGGTGTAGCTGAAGTATTTTCAAATATATTTCTCATTTTTTCAACTGCATAGATCACCCTAACTCTATTTTCAGTTAAATTAAAATTGTTTCATTTGG
>JANQDE010000114.1:193493-207657 GCA_037157785.1 Cephalotes varians | reverse complement strand
CTGAGTCTTTAAGAAATATAATGTATTATAATAAAAATTAATACTGAAAAAATAAAATTATATAAACAATAAGTATAAAAATAACATATAATAAATGTGTGTGTGTGTGTGTGTGTGTGTGCGTGCGTGCGTGCGTGCGTGCGTGTGTGTGTGTGTGTGTGCATGCGTGTGTGTACCCATCTATATGTTTTTATAATGAATGTAATTTTTATACTTAATGAAATTTTATACACATTATGTTAAATAGTCAATATCCCGAGCTCTCGATATATCAAAAATTATAAAATCGTGGAAGGGCTAATGAGAGTTATAACACGCTGTTGACGGTGCTCAGTAACTAATAAGATTTATTCAGTATACTGAATAAATCTTATTAGTTACTGCGCACCGTCAACAGCGTGTTATAGCTCTCATTAGCCCTTCCACGATTTTATAATTTTTATACACTTTCTTATGGTGCAATATGTAGTCTATGAATACAATATGTAATTAAAAAATTTATATTACATACCGAATTATTATAAATAATCAAATCATAACTAAAATAATATGAAATGAATCTGAATGAATATATCATATCACATCATATATATATATTTTACTTTTACACTCCGTGAAATCATTTCACAAATATAAGACGTGACGATAAAAATCAGCGCATTTAATCGCGCGTTTTATGGTCAGTGCTTTTTATAGGAAGCTACGCAATTAAACACACCGATGCAATTAACCGAGATGCGATAAATGGATTATAAAAGAAACGTCTCATTTGCATAAAAAACTCAAGCAGATTGTAATTTTTGCATTCGTATTAATTTTTCTATGCTCAAATATATATATATATATAAAATATATATATATATAACATATTTCTTTCTATTTTGCCTCTCTCATTATATTTTGTAATAATATATAAAATATATATATATATATATAATATATGATATATATATATATATATAATATATATAATTATAAAAATATATATATAATATGTATTATATATTTATATGTACATATAATATTTTACACGTTATTTTGTGTGTGTGCGCGCGCGCGCGTAAGTACATGTGTATTAAATTAAATCAAAGTATTATGTTTTTATAAAACAACAAAACTTTCATTCAATTTTTCAATGATTCGGTCTTTTCATTCTGTAAATCGATTGTACATACAACAAAAAGTTTATGAAATCTGAACACATTTCTCGCGTCACGCTCTCGTTCACTCATCGAAGAGATTCGACGGCCAATCTTTTTATAATATCTATTATTAACTGTTATTATTATAAAATGTTGATGCTTTTATTAGATCGAATCATTTATTTTACTGAATTTTAATGGAATCCGTCACACTTTCATAGTTTTGTTTAAGTTGACGTTTCAAATACGCTGATATTTGTAAAGTAGTATATTTTCTAATATCTTTCTCATTAACTTTTTTAACAATGTCTTTATTCTAATCTCATTCCTTGCAAAAAATTTCTTCATTTAATAAAAATGAAAAAATTTTATAAATATATATATATATAAAATATATAAAAATATATATATATATAAATATATATATATATAATTATATATAAATATATATATATAAAGATCTTGTAAATTATTTCCAGACAGATTTTTCAGATTTTTAATACAAATAAATTTATTTTAATACAATCTTGCATAATAAATCATTACAAAAATTTATACTACTAGAATATCTTAAGATATCTTACAATTAGTGAAAAAACACATTATTTTCCGACTATTTAGAGATTGCTATAAAATTGTCACGCATTGTTTTATACAAAATATTGTTTCGCATGAATTTGCATAATTATAAAACAGGCATTCGATGCATTTATATCTGCTGTGTTTGATAAACAAACGATAAGCGTTTATTTGATACAAATATAATGCAAGCGCTAATCAATCAATTATCATGTAAATATTAATAACGCAAACATTAACGTCGAATCAATTTTTTGCTCTCTCCAGTATCTTACAGAAAAATAAACAAAATTTATCGATTTATCGCTATTCTAAACATTTTAATTTATTTATCAATGTTCTTAGATTTTTTATCTTTTTTATTATCTTTTATCTTTTCTATTTAAATTATTTTGGAATTATATTAATGTATCTATATTGGAAAATATACATATAATTTATTTATATAATCACTATATGATTCAATTTCTTAAGTTTCTTTTTAAATAATTTTAATAAATAAAAAATTAGGAACATATTTCTTATATCTTATTTTTAAAACAAATATTTTTTAAATTCTTGTTGACTTCTAGAACTTTTTCTTTCTTTTTGTTTACTAATCCAAATGAAAAAAAAAGGAACGCAATATAATAAGTATTATATTATTAAGTAAAATTAATGGTGTGTGTGCGTGTGCGTGTGCGTGTACGTGTGTGTGTGTGTGTGTGTGTGTGTGTGTAAAATATATTTTTAATATTTACTGTATTTCTGATATATTCCCTGTGTGTATACATGTGTGTGTCAAATATTATGTTCTTTTTTTTCAAATGAATAAATGAAAAAAAATATCTTAAGAATCAAGAGTAAAATTAAGAGTAAAAAAAATCAATTTATTGGCAGAATGAAAATACAGAGCTTTTGACTGGATTGACTTTCATCAACTTTCTGAAGGATCGACTAGAAAGATTAGAATCGTGACTGACGAATTTGAAATTCGAGTCGTTAATTCAAGTATTTGCATAATTTTATTCTCCTTTCTTTCAAAGATTTACCTATTTATCTTATTAGGAAAGTGTATTTGTGGTTATAAAAATGTAATAAAAAGAAGAAAACAAATTTATTCAAAGAAAATTAGTATAGTGTCAAGATTAAAATATATTAATAATAAATAATATATTAATACATTAAAATTAATATATAAAACTATTAATACACAAAAATACATTAAAAAGTAAAAATTGTTGCATGTAATATAATAATTAAGGGGGAAGTCGATTTTCTGCTCTATTTGTATTTCATTCTAAACTCAGAAACGTTTTATTATTACTAACTAATTAAAGAAGCGTCTAACAGTCAAAGCTAGATCTTCGTACCAATGTATTTCTTGTGTGATTTTATATACATTTTCAGGTTCACTAAACTGCGGGCCGAACAAATTTTCGATTTTGAAACAAATTGGTTGAATAAGAATAGTAATGTCACAAATATCAAGAATAGTAATATTATTATTAAATAGATAATCAATTTAATAATAATGATGTTAACAAACATTTGTTAATCCTTTCCCTCTCCAAATACTATAAAGAATTTGTTGCGAAAAATAACACCTCAGCCAGAGATCGAACCTGGAACCTTTCGACTTTCCGGAAGGAGTGTTTTAGCCACTTCAACTATTGAAGCACGTGGTGATATTTATCGCAATAATTAGTAACGTTTTAGAAGAACGCATGTCGAGGCGCGCGTGTTTTTAAATAATAAAATATAGACCGATCTCTGAAAATACAATTAGTTAAAGAAGCGCCTGACGGTTTATAATAATAAAGCTAGATCGTTTTATTATTATAAAATGTATTGAAAAAATGTGATTTTAGCTTAAACGTATTTGACTTCTGTTTATTCTGTAATTAATTAATCTCACCATTTTACCAACATTCTTATGTTATATTATCTCTATACATTTGCTTGTATAATTATCTTTGAATATTTTATAAGTTATTTATGCACACTTTTAAAATTTATGAAATTCTTGAGGATCCGAATATTCGTGTAACTTTCACTGTCGCGCATGGAATATCGTTGCGTGTAAGTGTATCGAGTGTATCGTTGAAGTGAGATAGCAACATTTCTCGAGAAGATCTGCCAAAATTATCAATTTGGATAGATCGGATGCAATTGGCGGACATCGAATTTTCCCGAAAAATGTTACTATCTCACTTCAATGAGTATCCTACACACTTAATGCTGCCGCGCACAAGAAATCGCAAGAACATTCGCAAGAACTCTATTCATGATTTACATTTAGCTAAACATATCCATACTCAGTGAAGTGAAAGAATTTTATATATATATATGTATAATTCAATATACAGTCTGTTCAACAAGAAAGAGTCGACCATAATCTAAAATAAATTAAAATAAAAAATTACCTTTTTTAAAAAAAAGGTAAAAAAAGGTGCCAAGTACAGGCTCTTTTTTCACAATCAAAACAAAACAATAATTTTACCTTTCAAAAAAGCTGTCGTATATATACTTCCTATAAAAAAATATGATATTAGGAAACGGCGCCAAGTGGAATTTAAGAAAGGACTATGAATACAATATATTTAAAAAATTAATACATAAAAATATAAACTCTTAAAAAAAATTAAAATATTTAATCAAAAAATAACAAATTTAATTAAAATAAGAAAAATATATTAAAAAATACAAAAAAACTTGGCGCTACTACACCTTAAAATACTAGCAGCTCAAGTTTTTTAAATATATTTTTCTTATTTTGATTAAATTTGTTATTTTTTGATTAAATATTATTATTTTTTTAAGAGTTTATATTTTTATGTATTAATTTTTTAAATATATTGTATTCATAATCCTTTCTTAAATTTCACTTGGCGCCGTTTCCTAATATCATATTTTTTATAGAAAGTATATATACGACAGCTTTTTTGAAAGGTAAAATTATTGTTCTGTTTTGATTGTGAAAAAAGAGCGTGTACTTGGCGCCTTTTTTTACCTTTTTTTTTAAAAAAAGGCAATTTTTGATAGATATCAATTATTTTTTTTTAATAATAAATTAATTAGATTTTGCTAAAGAGGTTCCACCACTCCCCCCCGTCATATTTTTAGTATGCAGTATATGCTCTTTAATTAATTATGTTACAAAAATACAAAATATAAATGTTATATCATTTCTAGATCACGTTTTTCTAATTCAAGCATCATTAGTTTAAATCTTATCATTCTCTTCTCTACATATACTTGTATACATATAATGGCCTTTTTCAATATTTACTCTAAAACTAAATAAAACTAAAAAGACTCATCATTCTCGAAATAATTTTTTCATTACTTATTTTATCAAGAGATCGGTCAAATACTCAAATAATACCAGCAATTGCTTATCAATTTTCTGTAAGGAAGTAATACAGATATCTCTAGCATTTCTAGATTGTCTTTTTCTAATTTGCGCATCGTTGGCTTCAATCCAAATGTTAGATATATCTTCTCTACATATACTTGTTTAATAGAATTTCAGCCATATAATGTAGTACATATATATAAATGTTATTTGAACGTTCCGTTATTCACTACGTTATTCAATATCTACAGTGCGCGTTACGTATCGTATAGATTTTGAGCACTCGCAGTGAGTATCGGAACGCAACCTTGTAAGCATTGCTGTCAATCAATGTTAGCGCACCTAACGTCTAAAAATCGAAACAGTACATATGTACATACGTACATACATCTCGGAGATCGATTTTTTTATTTCTACACTTTACATTATAATAACCTGTTTCTTACAGCACGTACAGTAAAAATAAATATACTTTTATTATATAATTTGGGTATGCACTATCGATTGATCTTATCATCAATTCAATCGGCTCAGCCATTATGAGATCTGATAATCTCGGCTCGTCTCAACTTTTGGTCTCGCGTAAAGATACACGATCTCGCGCTACGCGTGAACTTGGCGCGAGACACTACCGTGTCTCTTGATTTCGATTAATTTTTTGTTTCTTTTTGTTTATCAAAGTACACGACTTTAGCTAATTACCTGGTATTTCGTCCAGTCACCTCCGTTATCGATAATTGCTTTTTGGCATATTGTCAGCAAGATTTTGTGTATTCAGTTTGTAAAAAACGCCACATTTTTTAAATTTGGAATAAAATGTTTTAGCGTATATATAGACTTTCCTTTAAGCTTCATTTTGATGTATGACCATACATTTTCGATTGGATTTGCATCTGGGAACATTTCCGACTAATTCATCATAGTAACGTAATTTTGCAATTTCCACGCAGTGCAAAGTTTACTTTGATGTTTAGGATCATTGTCTTTTTGCAGCACCCAGCTTGTTACGTCACTACTAAGAAACCTTTCCGCTTTATTAAACATTTTTGGTAAATGGAGCGCATTTTTTCGACGTTTAAATTGTCCATAAATAGGAAGAGGACAACCGAAACGTTTAGAAAATCCTCTCTCCGGCAAGTCGTCCACATTCCTAACCTCCAAATATCGTTTCACCCACTTCTTGACGAATAACTCAGACTTGTGCATGTACTTTGCAGTTGCTTTGTTCGTTTTTGGTTCTTTGGGATGATTTACGAGAAGCACTGCCTCGTATCGCTTCAGGAATTTTGCACTCATTGTGAAAATACTGAACTTAATTACAACAATAATGTGCCGGCAAACTATTTATTGCGCAAAAGAGCACAGTTTAAAAATTCAAACAACTTTTAAAAAATGGAACTGCGGTAACTTCTTACAAAATAACGACGGTTACTTTCTTGTTGAACAGACTGTAAAATAATATTTTGCTTTTATCATCAATATTTTTGTAGTACAATTCTAAAATGAATTGTTTATTTTCTTATACTCTTATACTTTTCTTATACTCTTATTTTCTTACTTTTCTTATACTCTTTTTATAACTTTTATTTATAACTTTTATTTATAACTTATTTATAACTTTATTTATATCTTTTATTTTATTGTAAACAGAAGCTAAAAAACTTATTTAATATCTTTAGTTATTTTCTACTCATACGCAATTACATCAAATTATTTGGTTGGAGAAAAAAATCTTTTTACAAATTGGAGCATAATTGAAACACATTTTTTAAATTGTTTATAAATTTTTTATTAAACCAAGTATATGCCGTTTTGATTGAAGACCTTTTTCGGATAGAGCCATTACTCCATCGGCGTAAAATTTCTGAAATTTTCGGGAAAAAATTGAGACAAATGATTTTCGCAGGCCTCTTTTGAAGTCAAGTTGACTTCATTAAGAGAATTCTGCAAAGAATAAAACAAGTGATACTCTAGTGATGTAAGGTTAGGACTATACGGTGGATGCATCAAAACCCAGCCAATTCTCTCAGTTTTTGCCAAGTCGTCAAAGATATGTGGTCTGGTGTTGTCATGATGGAAGACAACGCTCTGCTTCGATCCATTTTAGTTGCTCTCTTCCTATATCGATCGCTTCAATCGCATTAATTGTTAACAGTAGAGATCAGACTCAATCGTTTTGCTTGGCGGTAACAGCTCATAGTGGACGATTCTTTTTCAATCCCATCAAATACACAGCATTTTCTTTGGCGTCAATCCGGACTTGCTATCGTTTAAGGTCTCGCCTTACTTCGACTACAACTTTTTCGAACATTATTGTCGTGTGTTGTCTTTTCATCGCCCGTTATCAATCTTTTCAGAAATGGTTCATTTATTGTTTTGTTTCAGCGATTCACAAATTAAAATTCGGTCTATTAAATGTTTTAAATCATGTGGCATCTAAACATCGAGCTTTTTTGTGTATCCAGCCATATGCCTACCCTACAATTTTATGATCAATGTTTAGTTCCTTAACTGCTCACACGACAATTTTCTTCAATTTTTTTGGAAGATAGACATTTTTCACAATAGGCCAAGACCAGAACGAAGTGCATCTTTGACATCAAAATTTCCATCTCGAAATCGGCGAAACCAATTCGCTATTATTTGTCTAGTTAGAGCATCCTCTCCATAAACAAGACAAATTTTTTTTGGCTTGTGCAGCAATTTTACTTTTTTATAATAAAAATGTGTCGAAAATATTTCTGATTTTTCCTCATTTTTAAAATCGATTGAATCAATATCGTTCAAATCCATTTTAAAATGTACTATGAAATGATATCTTTCCAATATATAACACTAATAGTACTATGTCAAAAATCTATCTCGGCAATTTCGATAAAAATACTTTTTCCCAATATTTGCAACGAATCGTTTCTTCATGTCTATTAACATATTTTATAAGAATGCAATATGCCAAAAAATAATAATATAAAAAGAACACACACACACACACACACACACACACACACACACACACACACACACACACACACACACACACACACACCCATAGTCACAGTTAAATTCATACATACATACATACATACCTACAAATAACTTCAACTTTTTTTTTACTTAAAATATACACGCTCAAACACGCACAACATGGAGATAAGGGGATAATTTGTAGCTGACAAAACAATGTTTATGATAAAAATAAACTTAGTTACAGGATAATCCGTTTCAAATACGTTTAAGCTAAAAATCACCTGATTTTAATAAATCTTACAATAATAAAATTTTCTGAAAGTTTAGAATGAAATTTAGATAGAGTCAAAACTTTATAAAGTCTTTTTTGTGAGAATTCTTATATTAATAGTCAGAATATTAGAAAATAATTGTCTATATATATAAAATAAATGAATATATAATTTAATTTTAAATAATAATAATAAAACCAAATAGTAAAATAATTTTATATATAAATTCAAAATGCATCAAACTTTAAAACTTAGCACATACAGAAAATTTTTTCATTAAAATCTGTATTTAATTTTATTTTGATTATCTTAGTTTTTAAATCAATATATTTTTTTTTTATTATCCAAAAACAATATATTAAAGAATAATTGTCCTTAGGTACAGTAAAAGTGATAAGCTATTATAATATGATGTTGAAAAACGACAGAAAATTATTAACTTAGTTAATTTCAAATGAGTTAACTTTTAATCTCAACTAGTTCTTTGGAAAACACATTAACATTAACTTCTTTTTGAGTGAAAATTTCATCTTTAAACTTCAATACTTTTTTATAAAATTTTAAAAATTATACAATTAGAAAAAGCATAATAATCTTAATGGACATGATGCTTTGCTAGTGCAAAACTACTAGCATTTCCTTCGAATTTCAAAAACTATTTAAAAGCATTGTATTGTTAATTAAAATTTTATTTAAATAATATGCAGTACAGATATTTTTTATGATAATTATTAATAAGTACCTAATAATAACTATCTTTATCTACTTTTCTTGTGGAATTCTTTCTATGTAATTTTTTATTATTGATTATTTTTTTATAATTAAAGAAAGAAATTTTTTTTATAAAAAATATAGCAAAAATTAATATATTCTTTGATATTTTATTAAAATTTATTTTTTTTACAAATAAAATAAAAAAATAAAAAATATATAAAATAAAAAAATATATTTATATGTAAATTATGTACGTGTAAATTAATTCGATAATTTATATTGTAATTGTTTCTTTGTTAGAGTAATTTAATTTAAAAAATTATATTTTAATTTAATATAAATGATATTTTTTATTAAATTAACTTTTTATTTAACTTAATAAATTTAATCTTAACTTTTAATTAAATTAATTCTTATTCATGCAACTTTTAAAATAATTAAGTTAATTTTATATTAATTTTATTGACTTAATTTAGTTACAGTTAAGTTACAGAAAAGATTAACTTACTCAATCCTGAAATTAAATAATAGCATTAAAAGTTTTTATCAATTGTGATGATAAGAAGGATAAAAAATAATTTTATAAATTTTAGTTTCTTAAAATGACACTTAAAAATAATAACATCATAATGCAATACAAATAGGATATTTGTACATACTTAATACTTTGCATATAAACTTTCCAAAAACATACAAATATCCAGAAAGAACTTTGAATGAAAAAACTATTTATTACTTATAATTGCTATTGTCGTTATTTGATCGTTTATAAAACTTTCTAAAATTTTAATAATATCGGATACACATTCACAAAAAATATGTATGTTTTACGTATGTATAAGTTATATTATATATAACTTATCACCTCGGCTTCAATTTTGACTGATTTATCTTATTAATTAAGATAATTAATTTAATTTAAAGCTGCTATTTTTTCTGACTTGCAGGTTTTCCTAATAAATTGTCATCAGTGACTACACACAGTGGGACAAAATGAAATAGTTCTGGCAACTATATTTTTGACAATAATGAAATTTAAGTACCTGCATCTAGTTTTATAAAATATTAGGTACATATATACGTACATATGCGTTTGATTTTATAAGAAAAAACGTTTATGTTTTTGTAAGTTGGTGTCTTTGTATTAACATTTATGCATGACAAGCTACAGATATCAGCATCTTTATTATTATATTTAATACGATAAAGAGCATATTTGCCTTTTGTTTTGTTTCACAAAAAGGAAAGTATGTGCTGGTATACATAAAATTATTTGTGAGACGTATAGTGAAAATGTTATAGCCATTAGAATATGTCCGAATTAGTTTAAATGATTTAAAAACAATGATTTCGATATCAGTGATAAAAAACATTCCGGAGTATTCCGGACGCCCTGCAGCTTTGGAACAGGACGAATTGTGAAAAGATGGAAAAAAGTCTTGGAAAACAATAGAGAATACTTCGATTAATTTATAATATATCTTTTTCATCATAATAAAAAAAATTCAAAAAATTGCAAGAACTTTTGTACCAATCTAATAATCTCAGATCTAAGAATTGAAGTAGTACTTAATACCATAAAAGTATAGTTACAACAGTGATGACCTATTAATTGATAACGAAATAGCAACTCAACTATATTATTCAGTTAGATCTCATACATATAAGATATGACAACTACATTCTTCCAGTTTAAACAAAAATTTTTTAAAAATAAAGCATAATGCGAGCAATACGCGGTTGCTAGATGGAAATGGCAATTCTATTATCTCGTAAATAAAAAATCATATAGAATAAAAGACGTAGCATTATGAAATTTTTCATCGATGTTCTAATAGTTCTTTGAATATGAATCATTAAATTCGAAGATGAGAGTAAATGAGAAATTTTACACCGAGAACAAAATTTTTTTAATTTTAATAAATCTATTTACTGAAATTAGATTTACTTTATTTAAATAAATAATGTTTATAATATAAAATTCTTCTCAATTTGATTATAATAAATTAAAGCATTAAAATTAGAAAATAACTTTTTATTGAAATGTTTACTTGAATCAAATTTAGATTTAATATCTTATAATTCAATACTTAAGAAATGTAGTAAATGAATATTTTTAATACTGAATCCAAATCTTTTAATTTTAAAAATCGTATTTTTATAATTAATTTTAATTTTAATTTTCAACTTTAATTTAATTTTAAAAATCGTTTTTAATAATTATTTTAAATTCTCGTTTCGAATATATTAAATTAACAATATATTAATAAGTAAGCTATTTATTAATGTGATGTGATATTAAATTAAACTCTTCACTAAAGTCGCTTATTTGCGAACAGTAGAAAAGATCGGGTCAAGTTGTCATATGAGACTGGTTGTCAAAATATTTATAACTCAATCAATATATGCTAGAATATATATTCTCTTTTTTATACTTTAGATTGCTGATAATATTAATTTATTTGTGTTATTTTTCGCAATAATTTCTTTACAGATTTTCAGGAAAGGGGGGATACAATAGATGCTTGTTAGTATCAAAAATTATTAAATTGTTTATCAACTTAATATGTGAGTTGATTGTTTCCAGCATTGTGCACTGTGTTTCAAGTCCGACGAATTGCGACGCGCAGTTCGCATGAGCAGGAAATGTAAAAAGATTCACAAATTATAATTAGGTACCAAGATCCGCCGCAGTATATACTGCAAGACCGACATTTAGCCTCTTTGATATTTGTATTTGTTTATTTCAAAGTCGGTCCTAATCTCAAATATAGTGTGATTAATTTATTTTTTATTTATTTTTTAATTTATTTTAATTGCAATAGTATTATTTATGATGTAAAATGGTTTGCACCAAAAGCATCACGTATGTTACAACTTTTAAGAAAATGAAGTTGACGAGTAAATTTTTCTGATCTCCTATTTTGACTTTTTTATTAGTTTTTGGTAATTGCAATTTCACTGCAATTGTGGAAAATGGCATGTCTTAAATAAGTTGTGGCTGTGGTTGAATAATCATTATTGTAACAAAATTTATGAATATAATCTCTTATTAAAAAAGAACGGTTATGTGGAGTAGATCCTAAATGAGCTTTTCTATCTATTCTTCGAGAAAGCCACGTTTTTTATCTGGCGATGTTGGTTTGAACAGTCGTTCAGAAGTTATGTGAGATTAAATTGTAACTATAGTACGAAAATAAGAAAGAAAGATAGTTAAAGATAAAATTCCACTTGATATTATTTTGGAAGCCGTTAGAGCGGTGAAAATATATAATTTATCTATCCGACGCATTAGGATTTAATATGAATTATGGATTAAGTAATTATTGTAAAAAGTCCTGAATATGTAACTATCAACTTTGAACGTGTGACAATCAACTCTGAGTATGGGGTTAACTGTCACATTGTCGCATTTTCACACATTTTATTTAAAGTTATTTAAAATAAATAATTTATTTGTATAATGATATATTTAAGAATAATATTTTTTAATACCTGAGGAATATAGGTGTATTTTAATTTTTAACGTATATAACGTTTCAAAATCTTATATTCATTTTTTCTAAAAATTGCTAAACAAAACTATGACAACCTGCTCTTCTACGCGGCATCGCTGCGAGATGAATGCGTTTTATCTCTCGTAAATAAAAAACTATACAGGATAGAATAAAAGGCAGTATTATGAGATTTTTTATTTGTGTTCTAATGAAATGATAATAAAATGATGTCTTCGAGGCGGACTCACAAATTGGGCTTTAAATTGAAAATAAAACGTATTTTGACAGTAAAATTTTGTCTTTTAACTTGTCAAATGTAAGAATAATATTCAAAATTTAAGTTTACACTTATTTTCTTTCACAATTTTATGTTTAAAATCAATAATCGGAAAAAAATAAAAACTATAATTTAGCGTATATTAACTATGCTGCAAAAAAATAATTTTTACAAATTAAGAATAATTTATTTAATAGAAAAATCATTTCTTGAAATGAGTGAACATAATTAGAAAATCACTAATTAGTAATAAAAATTACATTTTAATAATCATTAATTGTATTTCATAAAATACTTGTTATAATTAATAAATAATTTTCTTTATAAGGGAATTGTGTTTTTCAAATAAATGCATGTAATTTCTTACTTAAAAAATGCGTTCACAGTTGTATGCAAACAAACAATTTACTAAAATTAAACCAATTTTTCTTTTTTAATATATTTTTTCTTAGTGTATAATTCGAGAAAGAGTTATAAGTATTAAATAATTATAAGTATTAAAAATATAATGTTATTAACATAATAAGACCTGAAATTTAACTACCATACACAGATTCTTGTTAGTGCAATTTACATTTTTTTTCGTTGTATTAATTTAACATTAATGATTATAGTTAATATAATATTATTATATTTTCTTAAGTTTTATAAATTCATCTAATTTATTATTTTTATTACACGCACGCACACACAACTTTATATAGTTGCTATTTGTCCTCAAATTTCTAGTTGCTAATACAATATACTTTTTTTCTCTAAGAATAGTAATCTTTCTTTATAATAACACAATAAATTAGTTCTTTTATCTTATCGAAAAATCTCAACAGCAGAAAATTCGTAATTTTTGTCATTTCTTCAATAATTTTCTTAAGTATATCATATGTATAAAAAAAAAGAAACAATAATATACATTTTTCTAAAATGGATACAATTATTTTATAACTAGATTTTAAAACTTTATGCTTAAAATGAAATTCTTTTTTGTAACAAAAGGAGATTTTGATTTTCGTTTTGATGAAATTCAATATACTAATTGGCGCTATTGATCTTCCGACAATTAAGAATAAATCGCAATACAAAGAAGAATTGCATGAAGATGAGAGATAAATAAATGCGTATTGTTATTTTGATTGTTTATGAATAATTTATCAATTATTTGTAGTCTTCAAAGGTCTTTGTGAATTGTGAAGTAGAATGTAACGAATCGCAGGAAGATGATAATTACACGAGCTTCAAAAAAGATCCGATAAAATAAGGTAATAAAACTTTGTTGAAATATACATATTTTCAGACAAATATTTAGACATAAAAATAAATATATACACGTGTGTGTGTGTGTGTGTGTGTGTGTGTGTGTGTGTGTGTGTGTGTGTGTGTGT
>JANQDE010000114.1:150610-193473 GCA_037157785.1 Cephalotes varians | reverse complement strand
TATATATAAATGTACATGTGTGTTAATAAAAAGAAGGGCTCCGTTAGCTTATATTCCCGATTGCCAACAGCTTCGTTTGCCTACATTCCCGATTGCCAACAGAACGATTGCCTACAAACAATTATTACACACATTTAAAAATTAAAACATAAATATACACAGTGCACACATGACGTTATTGCGCACATACACATTGCACACAGGACATTATTGCGCATATACACATTGCACACATGATAGTATTGCACACATGAAGTAAAGAAATCGTATTTACTTTGTATACAGGATATTATTATGCACATACAGATTGCATGACTTTATTGTGCACATACACATTGCACATATAAAACATAATATTAATGCACATATAATAAAATAAAAAATTATATAGTTGTATATTACAAACTGCATAAAGTTATCTTGAAAAATAACCGTGTGTTTTCTTTACACCAATTGATTCGTCTCTTATTCTATGCATAAATGTATTAAGGTACAATTACTTGTGAGCGCAACTCAAATCAAATTGTTATTTTTAATTGAATCTCATTTGTGTGAGAAGTCGTAAACCCATGTGGAATCTCGCTTAGTGTTGCAAAATATATGCGTGGATGCAGTATATTCCGCTCCCCCCTCCCCTACCCTCCATTATCAAAAAATTAGACATAGGTTTGCGTTGAATTTCGCTTTGCATTGAATTTCGCTTTGCGTGGAAAGTTGTTAATATGGAATCATGTATGCAATAATATCATGTGTGCAATGTGTATTTGCGCAATAATATCATGTGTGCAATGTGTATGTGCGCAACAATGTCATGTGTGCAATGTGTATATTTATGTTTTAATTTTTAAGTGTGCGCAATAAAATTGCTTGTAGGCAATCGCTCTTAATAAAAAATATTTTTATATATTTATAGTTAATATAATAATTTAGATACTTTTTGTTGTCATGCACGCACGCACGCACGCACGCACGCACTATTGCTTACAAATCGCATATATAATTCTATCATGCACAATGTACATGCATAAAATAAGAAAATTGTATTAATATTATACAGGACGTCCAATAATTCTCGTGATAACGCTCGTGTATAAGTAGAACGGACTAAATTGAATCGAAAAAAACCTCTAATATTTTGCAATTTTCGTAACAGTTAAAATCAGCGAATGAGTGCATATTCACCTTGGCATATCGCCAAATTAACGGTAAGATATGACCTCTTGCGATCATAGTTGTTAGGCGTGCAGGAAGCTGTTTTTTACAAGCGGTAACGGCTACACGCGAGCAGTGTCCTAAGCTTGTAGAAAACTTCCTAGCAACCATGATCACTTCATATTTCATCGCGCGGTTGCATTTGGTAGACCGGGCGGATACGCGCTCATTCGTTAATTTTTAGAAATTAATTTCTAATTATCTATTGCAAATTAATTTCTGGAAATTAATTTCTAGTTACCTATTGCAAAAATTGCATAATGCAGAATTTTTCGACTTAGTTTAGTCCATTTCATCTGCACACGAGCGTTATATCAATAATTATCAGACATTCTGTATAATGATATCATCAAAAAGAAAATACATTTTACGAAATGTTTCATGTTTTATTTTCTATTTCACACACATATATATCAAAATAATATATACGATAAAAGAAATGTAAAACACAGATCATAAAAAACTTATTTTTTTCTATAATTTTATCTGAATAATTTTACAAGTAAAATAATCAGAATTGATTTATGTAAAAGAATTCCATTTTAAAAAGAGATTCTGTTAAAATGTAATTTCATGAAAAAAATTCAAATTCACTTTATACAGACTATCATATAAGAATGAGTAATTGATTATTCACATTATTGTTTCTTTTATACAGTTGACAGATCATTAAATATACCCAAACTTAAAATGTAAGATTTAATCCCAAACTTAAAATGTAAGATTTATTCCCAAACTTAAAATGTAAGATTTAATCTCTTCATCTTTATTAATTAACAGATCATTAGCTGCCAGCATTTTTATTTTACTTTCATTAAATTACTTTCATTAAATTTTCAGCAATAATACGAATATGTAATACGAATAATGACTGCTAACATTGCTTTTATTTAAAAATATAATTGCTTCCATTATAGATTTCTATCCATTAAGACTTCTATCAAGAAAATGATGCTTGAAATAATGACTTAATATTGATCACATTACTCTAATTTCGAATAATATTCTTAGTTTATGGTTGCAGCTTTTCAATGCATTTTATGAATGGTTTAAAATTCAATCAAAGAATTAATTAATTAATTAATTAATTTTAATCGAGTGTTATGACTTTAATAGATAATAATAAAACATAATAATATGTCTAATATATTTAATATGTCATCATTAAATATATTTTTAATATTATATTATATTAAATTATATTTAATGTTTTATCATTAAACTATATAAAAAATTTTTATTTTAAGATAATATGCAAGTAATTAATCACATTCGTGCGACACAGTATATTGATAGTATATGATTTATCCGTGAAAAATGTTAATAAAAAACTAGAAATTGTATCACTTAAAATTTTTTTTTATCTCTTTTTCCACCTACACTTAGAAAAACTATGCGTTAGTTTTAATTCATTTTAAGGGGGGAGGGTCGTGTGATTCGAAATTTTTTGACTTTTTTTTTGCTTAGAAAATTAGTTTGGCACCTGGAAAATAAGCTCCTAAAGTTTAAAATCGAAATTCGAGGTCTAAATGTCCCTATAGTGTATATAAGTGACACGCTTCGAACGGTATAATCATCCTCCTCCTTTACATCCTGACGTGAAGAAGCAGATACTGCCAATATACGAGGATTTATCCCGTAATGATTTGCTTGAGAGATGCTTGGGCGGTTATACACAGAACGCAAATGAATTTTTCAATGCGAATGGCGCTTGGCTCTCAAGCATCTAAACTGCGGCCACGAACTGGGAAATCGTCGAGATTGCTGCTTTTTTGGCTGGAGGCATGTTTAATGATGACTACGCATTTATTTTAGCAGTAATGAATGACCTGATACTATAAATCGGCATTTAGTGCAAGACATTCACTGACACGTATGACAAACACAGAATAAATAGACAAAATCGCCGTAACCAAAGCAGGCCAGGACAAATATAAAAGAGGAAGCAATGGCCAAAATGAATACGTTTGGAGAAGAGGAAAGCACATTATACGGCCCTGGCATCGCAGATTGAGCGTACATAGCCGTAAGTCTCCTTAAACATTACTTTTCTCTATCGAAAACTTTAAACGCGTTTTTCTCAAAACGTGAAAATTCGCGCGCCGTGCAGTGTAACTCAGCGAATTCTTAACCGATCGAAATGAAACTTTGCACAGATATTCCTTGACTTACTGGCCATTGCATGACACTGAAATTTTATTAAAAAAATAATAATAAATATTGTTTTTTACCATTTATTTATAAGGAAATAAGTGATTTTTTTTCAAAATGGTCCTGAATTTTTAATTTTTGTTTTTTTTTTTAATCAGTGCAAAGCGTATTAACGTATTTTAACGAAAAAACGTCGATTTTTTGTTTCAGACAATTATAGCGACCTGAGCATTGCAAGGCGCAAATCCGAGTAGCCGACTTCGAGCAGTTGCTGCGCCTCCATTTCAAAATATTTTGACTTGAAAAATATATATAATACCTTATAGCCTATATATTACAATGTACTTTATATCAATTCAATAAACTTTTTCATTTTTTTTTTAAATTCTTGAAAAAATAGCCGTTTACACGACCCTTCCCCCTTAATACAATTATTTTTGCATCTATAGAAAAAAGGATATATTACGTAAATAATTATAATTAAATTATATTACAAATTTTTTACGATGTAAATTTTAATTTGAATCTTGCAAGACAAAAGATGTAATACGAGATGTAAGAAGATCAGAAAATTGCATCTGTATTGCGAAAAAAGAACAAAGAACACGAATTTTACACCCGATAAAAATCATCATGTCAATGATGTGGAGCGTCATGCGGCGATTTTCCGCACGTGCTATCATTGTTTGCTTGCTTTTCCTTTACACATATTATTCCATTTTGAATCTAACTCTTTTGTCTTTGCCAAAATCGATTCATAATGTAAAATAAATCGACGATATAATTCAAATTTTCGAAAAACACGTCTATTAAGTTGGTACAGCAATGCAACACAATCGGATAAAACATAAATAAATATTTAGTACTTTTATGATGCTAATTTGTTGCTTTATTCGCAATTTTGTTGCTCAAATTGATTCAGTGACAACAATGGCTATACTAACTTAAATTATAATTAGCACAACTACCAAAAAAAAAATTTTTTTTTTAAATACGTATTTCTTTAGAGCTATTTTGTTGCTAATTAGTTGCTCCATTGCCAAGATGATTGCAACATTTTTTACTTAAAAAAAAAACAACTTCTAATTACGCTAAAATGACACAACACAGTTAAATAATAATTTCATTACATATTTTATCGTATTATATCTGACTGATTTTGTTGCTTAACATTCCGATTAAACACGATTTTGTTGCTCCATCCCTAACCATCTAAAACCCCCGATAACTCCGCGCCAACACAACACTTTAAATTTGCTAATTTACCGAATATCTTGATGGATTATGTCTTCTTGATTTTATTGCTCGACATTTTGATTGAACACGATTTTGTTGTTCCACTTTTAACCGTCTAAAACCAGCCCTACAAATTGATCGCAATGTGTTGTTTAAAAATAATTTTTTAACGTCATAAATAATAATGTCATATTAAAAGAACAAAAGAAATGTTATCGGAAAGATTGTCCAGGTTTTGAGACAATAACACTTTGTAAAATAGGTAACTTAAAAAAATTTAATATTGGCAAATCATAATATGACTATTTTATATTTACATTCAATTCTTTACAGGTTTCATTGTGCTATTTGACATCTGTACTTTGAAAAATACAAGCAAACCTATAAAATTACAAGATATAGCGTCATAGAAAATCCATTAAATACAGAAAAAAAATTTTAATTATTAGGTATTATAGATTTTTCATTAAATGTCTCCAAGATTAAAATGTGGATCCTCTCAAGAAATAGAACACTATACAGTGATCTGTTTCTGTACAGGAAATTTCATAGAATATAATGATCTATTGACGTCAGAAAAAATTAAGAAAATCTTCTGAAGCAAATCCATTCGTACTCGTGTACATACAAAAAGAAACTAAACCAATTTTATAATAAAACGAGATCATTTTTATTTGATATTAACACATAAAAATTATTCCACTTTGTATGTATGCACTCATAAAAAATGCGCATAAAGGTTTAATTGTTGTCACATTTCTATGATTCTATGATATTAATTGTCTCTCTTGTTTAATTCATTTTATATTTTGGTAATAACTGTCAACGCATAGTTTCAACAGTTTCTCAAACAGATGATTGTATAAATTATTTTATTATTTTATACGGTTGTTACTTATATAATATAAAAAAATAAAATACAACAAAATAATAGTTTTAAAATACAACAGAAGAATAGTTATTATAAGAAGAAAATAAAAAAAATCGTATTTAATCGGAATATCAAGCAATAAAATCAGAAAAATGTAATCCATCGAAATACTCAGTAAATTAGCAAATTTAAAGTGTTGTGCTAATGCGAAGTAGCCGAGGATGGTTTTAAACGGAGCAATAAAATCGCGTTCAATCGAAATTGAGCAACAAAATCAGTCAGAAATAATACGAAATCATTCGTATTATGTAATAAAATTATTATTTAACTGTGTTGTGTTATTTCGGCGTAATTAAAAGTTGTTTTTTTTTTATAAAAAATGTTGCAATCATTTTGGCAGTGGAGCAACTAATTAGCAACAAAAGCTTTAAAGAAATGCGAGAAAAAAATTTTTTTTTAAATTTTTTTTGGTGGCTATGCTAACTATAATTTAAGTTAGCATAACCATTGTTTTTATTGAATCGGCTTGAGCAACAAAATCACGAATAAAACAACAAATTAGCATAAAAAAAGCACTAAATGTTTGTTTATGTTTTATTCGATTGTGCTGCATTGGCTGTGCCAGCTTAATAGACGTTCAAAAAACTGCTATTTTTAAAAATTTTTCTATTATTATTCATATCTTTCTATTAATGTAAAAATATAAATGTATAATGACATATAAATTTTAAAAAAGTAAAGATAGAAATAAAAAATTTTATGAATTTTATAGAGAAATCGGGACTGGTTGTCATATGGAGTTGATTGTCAAAACGCTTATAAGTCAATATATGCCAGAAAATTATCTTTATACTAGAATGCTAATATAATATTAATTTGTTGTGTAAAATGGTTTGCGCCAAAAGCATCATGTGTATTATTTACAACAACTTTTATGAAAATGTAATTGGTGAGTAAATTCTCCTACATGCACATGTACGCGCACGTATTATGTATATGAATAAGAATTTTTATTTATAATATATATATGAATTTTTCTCGGAATATTGATAAGAAGATATAAGACTATAATATAAGAATAGAATGATCAAAACTTAAATAACATGATATTTTATATTTTAATCTGACATATTTTGATACAAAATATGAAATATATTAAATTATATTTCATAAAATATATTTCGATGATTTTATTTTAATATTTTTATGCATAAAATAATAAAATAATTCAAATAATATAAAAAAGTTAGTAAGAAACTATGCAATTTTGCAAAATTGCAATTTTGAAAAATTACATATCGTTTCTTATGTAAGCTTTACTGCTTATATAAGTTTAATATTAACAAATGTTTTCAAAATTTAAAGAATAAAGAGTCTAAATCAAGATTTAAAAGTTTAATTAATATGAATCAAAAAACTATGTTTATTTAATTTCATTTTTAAATTTTTTGTTTTTTTAAATGTAAAAGTTTTCAAAAAAGTCAAAAATTTTTTAACTTTATGTCTTTTATCTGTAATCAATTTTCTTCCTTATTCTACATATTAAAATCTTAAATCTTAAAGTAGTAAGTATGACTTAAAATCATGAAAAGAAATAGTTTATATATAATAGTTTTATGAAATAATTTATACTTTAAAATATATATAAAACATCTATATGTGTATGAACAATATCTCATATTCCTACACATGTATACAATATTTTTTATACAGTATCCTTTTTTTCCATGATCTTAATATTTTTGTAAAATGACTGAATATATTGATTTATATTAAAAAATAATTATATAAATTTCTATACAAAAATGCAAACAAATCGCTTATAACAGAATTTATTTTTTAAACTTTGTTGATTACGTTTGCAAAATTTTACATGGAAAAAATTATACTTTTGATTCATTTCTATTTTCTACTCGGCCATATTTCGTCAATTATTTTTGGTTTTGTTTACTTATACTAACATATTAAAAACACTATTTTAAGAAAAATCATGTAGAAAGTTACATAAATGTAGGAATAAAACAAAAAATATAAAGTCATAGTGTCATTTGTTCAATGTTAATTTTACATAATGTAAAAACCCGGTAAAAAATTTTTCATATAATAATATATATAAATATATATAAATATATATAAATATATATAAATATATATAAATATATATAAATATATATATATTTATTTTTTATACAAAATATGTCCATATATGTTCATATATCCTTCTTTCTTTTGTAAAATTACTATTTGATACAAGAAAAATAATAATTAACGTAAAAAGTAATTAAAAAGATAATTTTTGCATTATTTCTTTTATAAAAAATCAAGAAATTTTTAAGAAATAAAAAAAAATTGCTCTTATGCAGGATGTCCCACTTTAAATGACGATCTCAAATTTCTCTTGTATGAACAGTATATTTCAGAGAAAAATATTTCAGACAAAAATTTTGTGACTTCGAGGGGGATATAAAATGGTACCATTGGTTTGACCTTGGATGGCGTTGTTACGATCAGAGCAAAGTCACTTTGAATTTTTTAAATGGAACTCCTCAATTTGCATTACATATTCTTGTAGATTACCTCGAAAGCTTTCCAAAACACTATAATAAAATATTTTTTTATTAAGTACTTTTCGAGTTATAAGGCTTGCAAATTACAGCAAGTTACAGCTTCCGGCATTAGCATTACCGAAGGTGATTAACTTGACGGTGCCAGTGTGAATTTTCTACGAATCAATAGTGACTATTATGTCGATTCAGTTGGCTAGTATTATGAAAAGTTGCCTTGTTATTAAACACCGTAGCGCATTGCGGGCGCAAATGTCACAGGCTACTAACAGCGTCAAAAAGTTGGAATCTCTGACGCAAACTTTTTCGCTTTATGCAGCTTACATGAGATTAATGCTGTACAGAATACGTATATCAAAATTGATATTTGTCAACATTGATTTATTGAGTAATCATTAATATTTGTTTGATAATATATCATCTATATATAAATCAATATAATAAAAATCAATAAGCAAAATATATAGTATTAATAATAAATATATAAAAGAAATTGTATTTTCCTACTTTCTTTTTTAAAATAGTCGCAAAATGCCAAATTACACGCCAAATGATATTGTCGATATTATTCTTGTATTGGAAGAATATCATTGTAATTACCAACGAGCAGCAGAATTATATCATGATCATTTTCTTGACAGGCAACACCCAAATGATTGAATCATTGCACGACTCGTATTGCGTCAACAACAACGTTCAGTTCAAAAACAACAAAGACGTCGTATTAATATACTCGAGATAGATGATTCACAAGTTGTTGCAGTATTAGTTATGACAGCCATAAATCCTCACGTGTCTATACACCAAATTCAGAGAGAATTAGATATCCCGAAGTCTACAGCCCACAGAATATTGATGATCCATAACTTCCATCCGTATCATATAGCTCTGACGCAAGACTTGACACCTGATGATTTTTGTCCGAGGCTGGTGTTTTGTAATTGGGCACAAACAATGTTGCGACACGATCTTCAGGTATGTATTGTTTAGTGACCAGGCAACTTTTCATAACAGTGGCCAATTGAATTGATATAATAGCCACTATTGATCCGTAGAAAATCCACACTAGTAGGTACTCACAAGTTAATCATCAACATCAGTAAAATCTTATCGTATGTTGCATTGCAAATGGATGTTTAATTGGCCCCTACTTTTTTAACAAGAACGTTAATAGATTCAATTACTTACATTTCTTGCAATATGAATTGATCGGGTTACTAGAAAACATTGATCTGGAAACAAGACAACGCATGTAGTTTTAACAAGACGGTGCACCACTCGCAGAATAGTTCGAGATCATTTGAATCTAACATTTCCAGATAAGTAGATAGGTCATTACGGACTTATAACATGGGTATTCTAGATCCCCAGATTTATCAAGTCCAGATTTCTTTTTATAGGGTTTTTTGAAAAATATTGTATACGCAGAAGCGCCTACAACAAGAGAAAATATGATTGAACACATAACCATTGCTTGTCGGAATATTTCGAGAAATGTTCTTCTATCTATTTATAGTCGTAAAATACCGGGAGAATGACAAATCTCGGGATCCTTATCTCTATGCGCGCGCGCACACACACACACACACACACACACACACACACACACACAAAAGAGATGTAGATCCGATCGGGCAATCTCCGCGTGATACACGTGGTACACTTTGGATAATGCTAATGCCGGCGATGCTGTAACTTGCAAGCCTCCAAACTACTTAATGAAAAAATATTTTATTATAGTGTTTTGGAAAGCTCTCGAGGTAATCTACAAGAATATGTAATGAAAAATGGGGAGTTCCATCTAATAAATTCAGAGTGACTTCGCTCTGACCTTCTCAACGCCACCCAAGATCAAATCATCTTATGTTCTCCTCGAAGTAACAAAACTTTTGTCTGAAACATTTTTCTCTAAAATGCACTGTTTAAAAGAAATTTGAAATCGTCGTTTAAAATGGGACACCCTGTATAATTATATATAATTATACATTATAATTACATTTATAATTATATTTCATTATAATTATATATCATTATATATTATTATATATAAGCAATTTTTTCTTATTTTTTTTAATTTGACTTTTCGTAAAAGAAACAATTTAAAAAATTATCCTCTTAATTATTTTTTGTGTTTTTATTATTATACTATTTTTCTTGTACCAAATAGTAATTATTTATATATGTTTATATATATTTATATATATTCTTATATAAACAATTTTTTACCAGGAATATACATATAATAAAGATACAAATTTTCGGATTTTAGTAGAACTTTTATAGAATCTTATATAAAAAGTCTCTTATAATCTTTCTAAAGAACTTAAAATTATATATACTTGTATTTTATTACATAATATGTATATAATTATATTGTGTATATATATATATATATATATATATGTGTGTGTGTATGTATGTATATATATATGTATAATACACATAAATATATTTATTTTGTGTGTGTGTGTGTGTGTTTTATATAATTATAAAATTAATATATTAAAATTATTATATCCGTATTCAACTAGATAAAATATTTATGCTCATTTAAAAAATTTTGCATTGTATAGCGGAGATGAAGTCTTTGAAACAATATCAATACAAGATACAATAAAGAGTTGCATTAGTGTTTCACCTAAGTGTTTTTTCGAGGAGTTTCCTTGAATTATATTTTGACGATCGTGCTTCATTCGCGTCATCTGCTCGCGCAGAAAATTGCGCTCGCCCGACAAGATGAAGGAAAACTTTGAACTAAGTAAATTACGAACAAAGAAATGATCGGAGTTAGATAGATCTATAGATTTTGTGGGATGCTGAGCAATTCATTTTGTTAATCACTTAACAGACTGAAATTTAATGTATATTTAACGCAATATCATTATATCGATTATAATAATTTTATATATAGGTAACTCCGAAAGTTTCCAAAATTATAAAAAAATGCATTTATTGTAATGAAGAATATTTTGAAAAACAATAAAGCCAATTTCAGAAATTAATTATATGTTTTTTTATACGATATATGTATAAAACGATATATATATATATATATATATAAAACATATAATTAATTTCTGAAATTGGCTTTATTGTTTTTCAAAATACTCTTCACAATAAATGCGTTTTTTTCATTCGATGAAACTAATCGTCGAAAAACATTTTGTTTAACTTTCTAGAGACACTTCAGACACCAGATTTACAGAATGTCATCTTGCGGAAACATTTGGAGCTATCCATGTACGTTTTTATTTCCATTTCACGCAATGAACGGTCAATTTAAATAAAAAAGTATCTTGAAAAAGTCACTGATTGTATGCATAGTATCTTTCTTTGAAACGGGCTTAAGGTATATAGACGTATGCAATCATTATAATGGATCTCGCAGTGTGTTACGCTTGTTCATCTTAATATCCGCGTCGTCGCGCCGTGGGTGGACGAGATAAAGCCTAATCAAGGAGATGCGGTCTTATCTGCGTCGCAAACTGAGACATATTGCACGGCGAGCTGTGACGATACGTGCATCGCATAATGTCAATCATGCGAATCATGCTACCCATAATAACCATAATTTCTCGCAACAACTTTCTCCATCCCCCGAATTAAATCTCGCAAATTTTAATTTATTAAATTTTATTTTATTTACATGTACATATATATAAATTTTGTTAGTTCTTATATTGTTTTTATATTATTTTATAAGTTTCTCTATCCGCTTAGAGATTAAATAATGACGTTGACTATCAATGTCAATCAAATATTTATTCAGAACTAATTAAAGTTAAATCAAATCCTAATTAAAGCTTTAAAATTTTATTCGGCAAAATAAAAATAATTTTTCTTCAAGTCGCAATAATGCTACGTTTTATAGAGTAGAATATATATATATATATATATATATATATATATATATATATATATACATGAAAATAGACGCAATATTATACTATATTACAAATAGACGGAAAAAGGTAAACAAGAACCTAAAATACGTGACAAACAGAGACCTTGAGTTGCTTCGTTTGTTATATAATGGGAATGATTAACGTGTGTCACAATTACGATAATAAATGCTCAGTCAAGAAAGTCAAAGTTATCCATATATTAAAGTAAAAAATATAATTCTAATTAAGAAACAAACTCCAAATGTAAACATAAAAAATAAAAATAATTTAAAAAACACGTGATTAAATTCTTTTGTATGTACAAAATGTATAATAAAGTCAAAGACAAAATGTTAAAAATATTTCACAGAAATTATTTTTATCTTTTTTTGTCTTTTGTGTGTATGTTTGTGTGTGTGTGTGTGTGTGTGTGTGTGTGTGTGTGTGTGTGTGTGTACATATAAAATTAATAAAATATTAACATAACAATAAAAGTTATATATAATATGATATATTAATATTAATAAAATACTAAAATTAAAAACAGAATTTCATTTAAAAAATAAACCATAGATATAAATATGAAACAGCAATTTAGAAAAATACAGTGATTGCATTTTTTGTATATATAGATGTGTGTTCCATGAGCACTCGAGTATTTATTACAGCCTGAGGGGAACAAATACTTTCTCTCTCTTTCTATTTTCCTTTACCTATACTAAAAAAATAAAATTGCCTCTGTTATCTCTTTCGTGTTTTTCTGATGTTTTAATGCACACTATTCAAAATCAATGATACAACATTTGTTTGTATTTCTTATGTGCATATATATACACACACACACAGACAGAATAAATTGTTAATAATATAATCAGCAAAAGATTAACTCTTTATAAAAAATAATCAAAAATATGGAAAACAATAACAATTTTATATTTGAATATCTAAGAAAATTAATTTAAAAATTAGGGAATTAACATATTGTTTTTTCAAATTTCAATAATTTCTAAGGACATAATGTCGTATACTAATAAATTTATCTTGTCAATAGCAAAATACACAATACAAAATATACATATACATATAAAAAAGAACAACATATTGTATTAAATAAATAGATATTGTATTAAATTAATGATTTTAATATTTTATGCGTAATTTACATTCAATATCCTTTTAGATCATTTAAATTGTTTTTTATTAAATAGAACATTGTGCGTTTTCACTTATGAATGAAATAATACCATCTTGATTGACATTTATTCGATGTTGTATAAAAGAAGATCGTTAGAAATTATTCACAAGCTTCAAAAATATAAATATATATTATTAATTTTTAATTTTCAAAGTTACTTCTTTAAAAATAAATTAAAAAATTCTATTTATATGAAAAAATTTTATTCTACAACTTCGATTTATTTTGTTATAAGAAGTTATAAAAATTTTTTTTATTGATTGTAATAAACTACTATGTATATTTAAAAAAAATCGTTTGCACAAACAATAAATATAATTGTATATTTTATAATTATAATTTTATAATTATTATTATTTAAGATTATTTTTAAAAATAATCAGTTATTAATGTACATAACTGTACAATTTCATATTGTAAATGCGTGTTGTTATAGTTGTCGGTTAAAAAAAGATGCATTTGAAAATCAAGATTTCGGCCAGCTGGAACTATTCTCGATTTCTCGGATCTATTTTCAAAGACGCCTACTGCACGTCCTACACTCATCATGAATTTTCATGTCCGTGAGAACTCAAAATATTTCTTTTCTAACTTTATTCAAATTTTTTCATAAATTGATAAATACTGAAAAAAAGTCATCTTACTTTTATTTAAACTGCTTCTACAAAGTAAATAAAAAATTTATTTTATTAATTATTTATTTCAATATATAAACGAATAATCTTTTCTGATGACTATTTGAAATGAGTAAAATTTCACAACGTGAAACTTAATTCGTTTTTTTAATAAAAATGTATAACCCTATATAAATTCTCATCATTGATATAAAGAATATTGATTAAATATTTTAAATTGTTTATTGCAACATGTTCGATAAATATGTACATAAAAGTACATGATGATTAAATATTAAAAATTTCATAAATATATAAAAATGTGCCATAAAAAATGTCATTATTAAAATTAAATCTTAATCCTATAAATCTCATATATAAACTCTTCAAAATATATTATACGATAAACAAATGATACAAACTCATTGCTACTAATCTAGAATTAATTAAGTACATATTTTACTGTAATTTCAAACAACGAATTTTCACAAATCATTTTCCTCTTTCCATGAAAGATGTGATTTATCCTCAATTATTAATTCTGAAATTATGCAATGCAAAACATCACAATGAACGGCTAATGTATTATTAGACATTCCGTCTGGCGCGATATGACCGAAATATGCAGAGAACGAAGATGAACATTATTAACGATTTTAATAAAAAATATTGTTCAATATTAAATACGATCAATGTACTTATAATTGTCATTTAATTAACAATTCAAATCTGCATATAGAGCCGCATATAGCTTTTAATGTATCCGCTAATTGATATAAAAACAACTTTCTAATATATAATATATGATATAATATAAATAATATTATGATATAATAGATAATCTAAAGCTAAAAATCATTATTTTTAACTTCTTTTTTAAATATTCTGATAATTTAATATAATGTACTTATTTCAATATAACAAATATATTTAATAACAAATATTTTTGTATTATGCGTTAACCCCTTAACGTTCTCAACCGAGTTAACTCGGGTGCGAGAAACTGAATTTTTTCCGCGCACCCGAGTTTATACATGTGACCTTGAATTTTGATTTCACATATATTTAGAGACATTTTTTGTGTTTTTATCCAAGATTTGTTAATATACTTTTGTGTATAAAGAAAATAAAGAATAAAAAAATTGGCGGAAAAATGATTGCTTTCGGATTTTTAATTAGTGCGTTAAGGGGTTAAAATGTTTTTAATGTTAAAATTTAAAAAAAAGTATTATATCATATATTTGGCATGTGCTAGAATTTTGTAAGTAACCGCTTCCTGCATTATTATTTCTATGGACAAATTTCAGAATAAGTTTTTTTATCGTTGTTCGTCGTCCAACAAATTGATGTTATTACGCGGTTTATCGCGGCAGACCACAATTGTCGAAACAAACAGTTTGCAATTTCGCAATGTAACGCGAATTTTCTATTTCAATTTAGGCAGCGTTCAATTTATTCCGTTTATTTGTAATGCCATTATAATATTTTACATTTATAATGTTATAATCGCATTTATATATGTTTATATATATATATATATGTAAAAGTTTTGTATATTATTAATTATATTATTTTTATATACATTTTTTATTCAAATAATTTAATTATTAAATTTTGATATAAATAATAATAAAATAAACTTTAACTTTAATAATATAATTAATTTTAACTTTAATTTAGTTTTAATTGTTTTATTAAAAATCTATTAGATTAATTTTATTCTAAAGTTTATAATTTTATATTCTTTCATGATTTTTAATTACATAAAATTACATAAAACAATATGTTAATTATTATGTCTTAAAAGATATATCATATTTTTATTCAAATAAAAGAACTTTATTTATATCTATTTATATAAAAAAATTTAAGAAACAATTGTAGACATTAAAATATTCTTAGATGATGATAGCGTCTAAAATATATGCATTCAAAGAAAAGGATAAGAAAGGGAGATTTAATTATTTTTGCAAAAAAAAGAGATAGTGAGAGAGAAAAAGAAAAAAGAAAGAAAGAAGAAAAAAGAGTGAAAGTACTGAAAAAAGACTTTCATTGCGTGATTAAAATATGAATACATACGTTACTTACTTTACGTGCATATTTTTCATGAATTATTTAGTGGTAGTTAGTGCATCATTTTCTTCGCAAATTAATAATGCAACATATTTTAATAAATATAATAAAACTCGAAATTTGAAATGTTTATTTTCATTAACTTTACAACCGGCGAAATAAACGTTTTCTTCGAATATCAAATGCAATAACTGTGCTTTTGTATTTGTAACAGCGTTCGCAAAAGCAAATTGAGTCGGTCAGTTTATCATGAAGCATTTTATTTAACTCAATATTTAATATTCAATTGAATTTCAAGATAAAATCAATAAGTGTAAAAATAAAAACTTAGTTAATTAATTTTGATTAATTTTAAGTCAATATTTACAAAATAAAATATCCAAAAAAACTCAGCGAATTCAAAATTTAAAAAAGTTAAAAGGGCAATGTATCAACCATATTTGTGCTACAAGTTAAAATTATATTTTGTAACAATACATATTGTCAATTTTAATTCAATCGTTTTGGCTTTTACATCGATCCTTCAATAAAAACGCAAATTTGCAATAAATGCAGCAAATAGTTGAGGAAGCGCAGAAAATCAGTCATCGTCGCTCGCAGAAGGATGTAATGCAGCGTGGTCAAGCGGAAACTGACGCATCAAATGTGAGGTCAGTGAGATTTGTCAAATTGTAAGAAAATTTCACGTGATAAAAATACAATCATTCATAGGTATTTCTGGATAGAAACTGAGGATAAGAAACAATTATTCATGACAGACTAGAATGAGAATGTCAGTTCGTTGAGAGTACTGGTGAAAAAATTTTTGTTAGTTCCATCTTGGATTATTGACAATTTCTTATTCAGAAATACCAACACAGAAAGAACGATTTTGCTGAGGGATCTAAAATTTTGCTAGATACAGATCTGAAAATAATTTTATGGGAACCTTAAAAATAATGAGCAATGCGGCAAAAAATTTTAATATTCTAGCAACTAGTTCGAGTGTTCTACATAATTATTTTGATAGTGCAACAAAATTATTTTTCTAATCTGTATCAAGTTAAAGTTTTAGATCTTTCAGCAAAACCATTCTTTTCATATTTGGATGGCTTACTGGTTGTATTTTTATTTGTATTTTTATCACGTAGACTTGAAATTTTCTTATAATTTGACGACTCTCATTGATCCCATATTGATGCATTTCCATTTGATTACGTTGCATTACATCTATCTACGAGCGACGATAACTAATTTTCTACGTTCCTCAACTATTAGAATTATTGTAAATTTGCGTTTTCACTAAAGATAGCTCGATGTAAAGCCAAAACAATTAAAATTGATAATATGTGTTACAATATAGTTTAAATATAGTTAAAATATAATTTTAACTTGTAGCACGAATGTGTGTTTAACTCATTGCCCTTTTAACGATTTTTTAATCTTAAAATTAATTTTGTTAAAAATTAATTTAATTTATTTTTAAGTTTTTTTAATTTAATCAAATGTGTTAAATTTTTATAAAAATTAAGTCTTTTTAAATATAATTCGTGAAATATGTATTTAATGATGTACTGTAATATGTTCATAATAATATAGGTACATTACCTGTATAATTTTTTCTTCCGAATGTTTTATTTATGTTTGTTAAATAAAACCGAATATTTAAAAAAAATGAACACAAAGATAATAAAATTACACTACTCTTTTAAAACTTGATAAAATGACCTAATTATTATATTTTTCATTAAGTTATAATGTCATCAAGTTATCTTTTTACAAAATAAAAAAATAATGAGAAACAATTATATAATTATAAAATAATCAAAGAAAAAAAGCTTCAGAAAAGAAGAGAGATTTATATTCTACATTCATATTTGTATAACATAAAAGAGATTTGATAAGAAAGCTAATTCTCTATTTTTGGACTGTTGCAAAAGTCTTCTGCTGAGTCTTTTGTACTTTATCTGTTTTAACATTTTAATCGCTTAATAATTAAATTATATGCATAAAACTTCTTTATTTAATAAGATAGGAATAAAATCTTAATGAGATCCGCGCGTTACACACCTTTTCCGCAACGTCGCAGCCGAACTCTTTGTCGTAGACGTTCCAAAAAAAAATATTATTCACAAATATTGCACTCGCGAATATCTTCCAATTTTTTGACAGATTTTTGACAGTGTTGCTACACCACGAAAGATTGAGGAATAAGTTTTGTAAATGTTGATGACAATCGTCAATTTGAATTGCAATAAAACAAAACGTAAGATTTACGAACGAGCGTCACGCAATCTTATAATGCACATAACAATGATGCAAAACGAGAATCCCGGAGAACAAACCACGTGGCCGCACAATTTTCGAAACGGAGCACACACCACGTAACAAACTCGCGTATCAGCAGCTCGCTGTACACTGTCGCGCGCTCCGTGCATCGTTCGCGTCAACGGGGATGACGCGCGTTATCCCCTCTTCGAATCCCATACCACTCTCTATTCCACGCGCCAGCGCACGTCTCTGAAGTGCATGTGTGAAGTACAAAAAATGAATTCGTAATCACACGCTTGATTAAAAGGGTATTTCAATAAAATTTACGTTTTTTATGTTCGATTTTTATTGATTAAATATAATTTATTTAAGTTATAATATTTAATATATTATATTTAAGTATTTATATGTTCATAGTATGGACAATTTATACATATATTTATATAGTACAATATAATGTAAAATAATATTTATTGTTTAATGTAATAAGTTAATAATTGTCTATCATTAATCGATAACAATCTTGTAGTTAATCGAACACAAAAGTATAATAGTAATAATATATATATAATAGACAAATATACAATAGAGAATATAATAATATTTTTATTTCTTTATATACTTATTAAATATACTTATTAAATGCAAAAGGAATAAAGAGAATCTAGAAATTTTTCCAATTACATTTCATGAATTTACTTCCTTTCTGCGAATTTATTGCAATTGAAGGAACATTTGTAGCTCATAAAAAAGGTATTACGCAGCACATTTCTCGATGAGTCCAATTTCCAATTACTTTGCCGTTTTGAACATACATTCGACAATGACAAATTACCGCTGTAGACTTCGTACCAAATGCATATCACATCGCTAGATATTTTACATTTTATCAACTTTTATATAATACATATAAAGTATTAACAATTTAACATAAAATAATATTAAAAAATTATATATATATATATATAAATGTACATATAATCATGCACGCATATATTTTTATTACATATATACATTATGTGTATGTGTGTATGATATGTGCGTGTATGATTGTATAGATGTCTTGTATATATTTTTTATATCTTTAGTTATTTGAAAATATTAAATATAACCTTATCTTTATTTAAATAGACAACTATAGGAATTAAGATATTTTTAACGTGGATCGGCAAAAAGTGAATTAAAAGTAAAGTGAAAGGGCTCGCAGGATTACATCCCTCGAAGGCACAATCTTGAGTGAATAAGTATAAAAATAGCGTTAAACTCGAATTACTCCTATGCTAGCGCAATACTTTAACAAGAAATGATTGTCTTTGTTGTCATCAAAAATATGAAAATCATAAAGCATAGAGCGACACGATAGGATTATATATAGGGATGCATTTATACATATAAGATATATATTAAATAGGATTCATAGAGAAAGAGTTTTTTACTTTAATATGAAATGTAAAAATACGCTATATAAATTTATTTTGAGATGCCGTGTGTGTGTGTGTGTGTGTGTGTGTGTGTGTGTGTGTGTGTGTGTGTGTGTGTGTGTGTGCGTGCGTGCGCGCGTGTGCGTGTGTAATACAAATAAACATTTAATATAATACTTAATAATAAAATAAAAAAAATTATTATAATTTTTAATTTATATATGTAATAAATATTTAATTTATACGTAAATAGGTATAATAATAACGCAAAATAATTTTACAAAAAATGTGCAAATATTTCACACATATTAACGAATTGGTAAGAATATACATATTTTGCGTCATTTTATGTTGGTTTTGTTAATTAACGAATCGTTGCCGCAAGGCATGTAAAATGTTCGCTAAAACAATATTTCGATATAAACTTTCTGAAACAAGTATTTTTACAAGTGTAACGGCTTTCGCAATTCAACGCAAAAATATAATTCGTGAATAAACCATGTGCAATCATGTCTGAATATTTTGTTTCAGTTTTTTATGGAATCATTTACGTAAGTTTTTTGCAAATTTTCTTTTTTCACACATATATTTCTGAAAGTATCATGAATCAAAATATTTACAACGAAAATATAAATATAAAATGTAAATGAGAAATAAATAAAAAATTTTACTTAAATATTGTATATATTTAGTGTAAATAAATAAAAACTGTAAATAATTTTAAAAATATAGATAAATGTAAAAAATGTTTTTCTTTGAAAATGTGTATTGATTTTAATTAAGAAGTATACTCATATATACCCCTAATGCGCAACGCGCATATATATGTACACACACACACACACACACACGCGCGCATATTTCTTGTTTAATTTTAACAACAATATATTCTCAAAAAAATAATATTTCTAATTATTTCTATTAACATAAATACATATCTATGTAAATTTTACTTTTTTTAATTTATAAGATTTTATATATTTTTAAGATTTCTCATGCTTTAGATGTCCTATGAAAATAAAAAATATCTTGAACGCACAATTGGTATGCGGAAAAGTGAGTGTAAACATAGAAACTTCGTGGCGAAAATTCGGTCGTTTGATTATTTGCTTGGCAGATCAACTCTCCCGTGACTTCTCACTATTGTTTTATCATATATATTTTATTAGATTCTTTCAATTATCTTTTATCGTAATCGATAGATAATATTCAATAAGCATTGCTGTTTAATTAATTCGCGAATAAAATATATTCAGAAATGTCACCTGTATTTATAAATTTATATTAAATGATGATTTTTACGAAAACATTTGTACAAACGTATATATATATATATATATATATATATATATATATATATATATATATATTGTTTTTATATATTGTTTTATAAAAAATATTTTCTATAAAATGTTTTAAATAAAATATTATTATAAACAAAAACAAAATGTCATCCTNTATCTTTTATCGTAATCGATAGATAATATTCAATAAGCATTGCTGTTTAATTAATTCGCGAATAAAATATATTCAGAAATGTCACCTGTATTTATTGTGTGTGTGTGTGTGTGTATCAGTAATATAAATTTTATATATACAAACATATATATATATATATATATATATATATATATATATATATATATAATGTTTTTATATATTGTTTTATAAAAAATATTTTCTATAAAATGTTTTAAATAAAATATTATTATAAACAAAAACAAAATGTCATCCTTTACATATGTATTATTGCATGAATTCTACATTTCCCAATTTCCCAAATTTTACAATTTTACAACTTAGAATATGTAAAAAATTACAACTATTGTCAACAATTAATTACATGTAAAATTTCTCGTTGAAAAATGTCATAAATTTAATCATCTTATAACCTGTTTTATCTTTAAAAATGCGCGCATGCCCAACAATTCTTTATTGATTTAATGTCATTCGCAATAAAATTTCTAAAAATTTAAAAGATCTGATTTCTCTGACAAGTAAAAAATAAATATAATAAATATGGAAAATTGATGCACTGTGCGAACTGTACAGATAATAAATACATATATGAAAAATTTCACATATGTGAAAAATACTGTCAGATTTGCAAAGTGACGTGATGTTAAAAGGAATATAAATGTCATAGCATATAAATTTACAAGAATAGATACGATTTTATTATCAACTGCACAATTTTATGCTTTTCGCGATTTAATTTTCATGATGATAATAATAATTTATGTTGAGAATAATATTATCATAAACTTCTTGGAAGATAGGTTCCTGCGTACACAGTCTACTCATAACCTTGACTTCTTTAAAGATAAGAAAAATTATAAGCTGATTGTAAGATAAAATATGCATTAGTATGAAAGATGGTAAACAATAAATGTAAAAAAAATCCGGTAAAAAATTTTTTATATAGGAATATATATAAATATATATAAACATATATAAACATATATAATTATATACCAAATATGTACAAATATATTTATATATTCTTCTTTCTTTAATAAAATTACTCTTTGTTACAAGAAAAATAATAATAATAATAATAAGTAAACATAAAAAATAATTAAAAGGATAATTTTTGCATTGTTTCTTTTACAAATAATCAAGTTTGAAGAAATAAGAAAAAATTGCTCATATACAGGGTGTTCAAAAGAAATGGAACCTCCCCCCCTATGATATCTAAAAGTACGCACTTTCTGAGAAAATGACCCAAATAAAAGTTGTAAGAGTTATGAATATCTATTTTTTAATGACCTTGAACTTGACTTTGAGGATTATCTAACGGTCAATATTGAATTTTTTAAATGGAAACTCTCTTTTTTGATCCCAGATTTGAAAAGGATAGGAAATTTTACGTTCAGATACGTTGTCATGTCAATGGTCAAAGTGATCCCTAGGGGACATTTGGTCAAATTAGTGACAGTCACAGAATGAGATTATTATTAATAATAATAATTGTTAATAAATGTCAATGAATATTAATAAACGATTAATTAATAAAATTATTAATAAATATTGAATATTAATATCCCAGGATCCCTTATACTCCTAATGGAAAAAATACGTATTAAACGGAAAATTGGAGAATTTTCTGTTCGAGAATTTTCAAAAATTTTCTATGCCAATCAAGAAAAACTACACGTATGAGGAACAACCAACTGAAGACTTTTTTAATTCCTGTCTTTATTAATAATCTCATTCATTGTTGATTGGCTAAGTAATACTTCTTGATCACTCAGACGATTCATTTCGAAATAACTACTTGAAAATTTTTCCTTATTTTTAATTTAAAATGGTTGAACTTTTTGAACGTGAGCGAATATCTTTATTGATGATGAGAGAATAAGGTGATCAACAAAAGAGTTATAAACAAGTCATGCGACTATTCCATGAAACTTTTCGCAATGAAAATAATAAAATCTCAAAGACTATTATAATGCGTACTAACCAACGTTTTAAGGAAAGTGGTAGTGTTAGAAACCGTCCAAAATCTGGTAGACTTGCTATAACAACGAACGAAAATAAAGAAAAAAATTGAATGTTTTACAATCTTTTGTCGAAGACCCCCATACTTCTATAAATCGCGTTACACAACAACACGAAATTGGAGTTGCATCTGTTCACAAAATTCTCAAAAAAAAAAAAATGGCAGCCATACAAACTCCATTTGATCCAAGAATTATCTGAGGATGATTTTGATAGACGCGTGCAATTTTGCGATCTTATTATGGAAATGATCAATGATGATCCTTTCTTGATAAGATTGTTTTTTTCGATGAGGCTACATTTGAGCTGACTGGAAATAAAATAGATAATAACTGTTACTGGAGCAGTTACTGGAGCAATATCAACTCTCACTGGATGAGAGAAAATCATACCCAGTATCCACAAAAAGTTAATGTGTTGGGTGGTATTTTCAAGGGTAGACCAGTCGGTACTTTCTTCATAGAAGGCAATTTAACAGCTCAAATGTACGAAGCCATGCTTCGGGAACAAATTATACCAGCTATACAAGAAATAGCTGGTCGAAATTTGAATGACATTTATTTCCTTTTGGAAATAGAAAACAGGATAGAGCTCCTTTTTATTATTAATGTACATCAATATTTAATGAGATCTTTCCTGATAGGGTGAAGAGGTTACACTAAGTGATTAACTTGATCTCCGGACTTGAATCTACTTGACTACTTTTTTGGGGGATATTTAAAAAGTAAGGTTTACATTACTAATCCTCAAAATTTAGATGATTTGCGACAAAGGATAGTTCATGAAATAAATCTTGTACCACAACAAATTGACAGGAATGCGGTTTCAGGTTTTTATAACAAATTAGCACATTGTCACGCAGTTCAAGGGCAACAATTTGAATATTTGATATGAGTTATTTTGGTGATATATTAGATTGCCTTAACTGGCCGAGTCTGCGACCGATCTTCCCTTAGCTGGCCGGGTCTGCGATCAATCTTGTCTTAGCTGATCGGGTTTGTAGCTGATCTTGCCTTAGCTGACTGAATCTGTACCCAAAAGTTGACCTCAAGATCAAGTTCAAAGTTAAGGTCACCAAAAGATAGTCCTTCATGACGCCTACAACTTTTATTCGAGTTATTTTCTCAGAAAGTGCGTACTTTTGGAGATCATAAGGAGGTCCCATTCTTTTCGAATACCCCATATAATTATAAATAAATTATTACATATGAACAATTTTTTCTTATTTCTTCAAATTTAATTATTTGTAAAAGAAACAATGCAAAAATTATCCTTTTAATTATTGTTTACGTTTTCTCATTATTATTATTTTTCTTATATCAAATAATAATTTTATTTAAAAAAAGAGGGATATATGTATATATATTTATACATATTTTTATATAAAAAATTAAATATATAAATTTTTATATAAAAAGATAAATAAAAAATAAACAAAAAATTAAAAATTAATAGAAACCCTAAAAATAAAATATATATAATATATTAATAGATATAAATATATTAAAACGCAACATTAATTAATTGTTCTATAGTTTTCAAAAATATAATTTTAATATGTAATACATTTTCATATGTTCATGTAATACATTTTACTATATTGCAACTAATTTTTTATAAAAATATATTATCTTATTTAAACATTATTTACATAAGAAATGATCAGAAAATCACACAGATTCACAAATAAATAAAAATATTTTAGATTTTCCAACGAGACTATTAACGTATTTTTAAAAATATTTTTAAAAGAGCATAATCATATAATTATTACAAAACATTGAAGATCTAATATTAATCTAATATAATATAATTAGTATAATAACTCTCCTAAAATTTAGTCTCATAATAATTAAGGCTGGGAAAGTTATTTTTTAAAAGTAACTTGTTATCGTTATCGTTATTTTTTAACTCTTAACCTGCACTTTGGCTATCTGACACCCCAGCAAAATTTCGTTTTTTTTTTCTCAAGGTAGTACATTTTGAGAGTATAGTATTGAATTTTTATTGAAAAATATGTAAATTTGACTGAGATATGATTTTTTAAGTAATAGCCGTTTTTTAATGAAACTTAATTTAAAGAATTAAAATTTATCATTTGGACCAATCATATTTCATTTTTGATAGTCCCGAGTATTTACAGTTTTTTTTTTTAAGTCTCTAGATGTCATACTTTTCTAGTAATGAACGTTCAAAATGCTTGGGGGGGTGTTTAACACCCCGTGTGCAGGTTAAGTTATTCTACGGAAGTGTGCAGGTTAAGAGTTAAATAACGATTCGTTACTTTTTTTTATTATTTTTTAAATATTTTTTAATAAAAAAAGATTAAATTAAACAAAAAACTTAGATGTGTTTTTAATGATTTTTGTTAAAATATTAACAAAAGCAGTATCATTTTCTGTCTTAATTTTGCAAAAAAAAATGAAAAATAAACATTTTAAAATAAAAAGTTTAAGGACGTTCGTCAGGTATCTAGTAAGTCAACAGAAAGTTGCTATAGTCACTCCAGTGACTAGTGCAGTAGGCGCGTATGACTTGGCAATACTTCAATTTATAAATAAACAAATTATGTTTCGTAAATTTCTTATTTATTTATTATATTTTTGTTCGTTTATTATTATATTGACTTATATGCAATCGACCGTACGATTGCATGGAGATTTCAAATAGCACGTGTAAAATTCGACGTTGCCGCTTAGGTTATGAAGTAGGTTGAAGCAGACGACAATATCAGTTTTTGAGAAGAAAATTGATTAATTAATCATCTTAGAGGTACCTAATCGATGTTTTTAAGGTGTCAAAAGATTCCTTAGATATTACTATACAACACATAAAAATTTCAATGAAATCTGTTTGTTCAGTATTGTGTAATTTAAGTAAGAAGACATAAAAATCGTGATTTCCCATGAGGCAACGTGTTAAATTACAATTTTTTATTTTGTTAATTTCTCTTGGTACTTTTTGGTACTCTTGGTACGTCTTGGTACCCAAAGGTCTTGAAAATTTAGTACAATACTTTTTACACATTGAGAAGCTTGTGTGAATTTTTTCAACAAAATCTCTTTGTTAATTCTTATACTGGCGAACGTCCTTAAAGAGAGAAAAGTTTTAAAATGTTTATAATGCAAATAACAAATTTTTGTTTTTATATTATTTATTGTTTTAAATTTATACCTTTTGACAATCTGGATCTATTTAAAAACGTTAACATAATTTCAAAAACCCAAAATTATTCTCAAAATGGGGCAATAATATGACTTTAGTTTGTAATATCTAAAACCTTACTCTATTAAGTCATAGGAAACTCCTATATATTTTTCTTTTTTAAATTCTTGTAACTCGGATATTAATACTTTTAATAAAAATTTTTAAATCGCAATTGCTATTTAAGGATAAAAAAGTTATTCTTTGCGAAAATTTAATCGGCGATATGAAGAGATATCTAGAAAAAAAGATACAAAAGATTAAAAATTAAGATGAAGAAAGTAAGTGACCTCTTTTTCCTGACAAATATTCATCTAATAAATGGTTTCGTTTACCTTTTTGAGTAGAATAAATCAATGTAATTATTATTTGAGTAATTAATTCTATATAATTAAGAATTACGGATTTAGGAAAGTAAAAGAAGGTAAAAGGGGGTAAAATTGTAAAAAATTTTTTCACTTTTTCATGCATTCCATGCATTAAAGATTTATTGTTATTAAAGATTTTGAGAACTAAAATTTATATCAACTTCATAGGAATAAAAAATTTGTTCAGTTTTTTATTTATTTGGATGACTTGAAAACCTCAAAACTATAATTTACAGCAATAATTCTCTTCAATTTCCTGTAAGTAGAAAATGGTAAAATATGTATTTCATTCTTTTACCGTTAAAATTTAATTTTCACCAATTTGTAGAAATAGAACAAAAAGATAAAAATTATCATGTCTTTTCAAATTAATAAAAATAATTTTGATCGTTGATTTTGATTCTTTTTCTATTTATTCTCTATAATTTTAAAGAAAAAACAAATTATAGTTTTGAGATTTTCAAGATATTAAATTGAAAATTTTTTTATTTTATTCCTTTCAACCCCTATGCAAAAAATTTTTTACAATTATATCTCTTTTCACATTTCCACACTTTTAGTCATATACATAAGTTTGTTTATATTTATAACTCAGTCAAATAATAATTATATGATTTATTCTCAATATGATATACATGATTTATTCTCAAAATGTTAGATTATTACTTGAGTTGAGTTGTCAGTAAAAAGATATTAGTAAGAAGTTTACCTCTACTTTCAACATTTATATCTTTTTTTCTGATACTTTATCGCCGACAAAATTCAGAAAAAGTAATTCTTTTTGTCCCTAAATACTAATTGAAATTTAAAAAATTTTAATTAAAATCGGAATCTCTTGAAACTTAATGGGTTAACAATCTTAAATGTAACAACGGATATGAATACCAATTGGAGATTGAAAATTGAATATTATGTCACAAATAGACAGAAATTGGAAGCGTCCCGTTTAATCACGTCCCGACTGACCACAGTCACTTAAGCCTGTATCAGACTAGTGATTGAGATTAAAATTAGATTGGAATTTAACCAATCAGAACAAAGAAAATTAATCTCAAGTTTAGTGAACTTTGCTTTGATTGGTCAAAATCCAATCCAATCTCAATCCCAATCTCTAGTCTGATACGGGCTTTACAGCAGCCGATGCCTAGAGGCTTTCCACTATTCAAGCGCTATGAGGAGTGGCGCCCGTTTGCTCACGTTGCAATTGATCACCAGCCACTCACAGCGCTTGAACAATGGAAAACCTCTAGGCTGCTGTGAATGGCTGTGGTCAATCGCAACGTGGACAAACTGAACGCTCCCGCTATAAGTGGTCAATCGGGACGTGATCAAATGGGCCCCATCCACAGAAATTATGTCACAAATAGAAAAGTAACGATAAAAGTAAATGTTCAATTTATTACTATTATTGAAAAAAATGTAATTACTGTTACAGTTACGAAAAAAAATAGCGCCAATTACCAGTCTGTTACCAAAAAAAAGTTCTGCAGAGCAACAATAACCAATCAGACTTTAATAGACAGAGAAGGAACGTTCATACTATTAGGGTGAGGTCCGTTTGGCCACGTCCCGATTGACCACCAGCCGCTCACAGCGCTTGAACAGGGGAAAGCCTCTAGGCACCGGCTGCTGTGAGTGGCTGTGGTCAATCGGGACCGTGGTCAAACGGGACGCTCTCCATACTATTATCTGCCTCGGGAGTATCCCGATTGACCACGTCTCGATTGGACACCACCAACCACAGCGACCGGTGGCCTAGAGGCTTTCCACTGTTCAAGCGTTATGAGTGGCTCGTGTCCAATCGATTCGTGTCCAAACGGAGGCCACCCCTCTTACTCCACGCGTGTCTCTATCCCCACTACTGCAATCAGCAGTCCAGTTCTGTATATTCGATGGTTGCTTTCCAATCTTGGAACTTTCCTCTCTCTTCCTACACATGTAAAACACATAAAAAATAATGAGTAATATTAAATAACAAATAAAAATCTGTTCAGACAAACTTGTGTAGCTGCATAATTATAAAAAAAATTATTCAATTGCAATTTTATCATAAGGACAAGCGTAAAATACGAGATTTTTAATATAAAACAAAATAGAAATTTTTATATAAATGTTTCCGATGCTTGATTGGACACGGCTCGATTGGACACGAGTCATTCACAAAGCTTGAACAGTAGAAAGCTTTTGGGAACGTCCCATTTGTGTGCGTCCCACGTTGCGATTGACCACAGCCACTCACAGCAGCCGGTGCCTAGAGGCTTTTCACTGTTCAAGCACTGTGAGTGGCTGGTGATCAATTGCAACATGGGCAAATGGGCGCCACTCAAGCTTTTAGATACCGGTCATTATGGTTGGTGATGTTCAATCAAGACGTGATCAATCGGAGTACTTCTTATGTTTCAATCATCGAAATACCGAAATCATAGTTCCATGATAAAAGAAGAAATGTGAAGCAACTTGGAAGGATGCAATAGTCGATTTGATTAGCCAATCAGAATCTATCCAAAGTGCAAAAAGCAATATGGGCTTCATAATGCACGATTAGGTTAGTTCTTGGATTCTGCTATCATTGTAAATGCCATCGTTACCAGTTATTACTAATTATAATTAATAATTATTAATTGTAATAATGTTATAATTTATAACATTATCATAATAAATTATAATTTATAAAATTATAAATTATGAAAAAATATAAGCTTCACAAATAAGTTGTAACAATATTTTTAAAATAAAATCTTAATTAAACCTGTGTTAAATCAATGACATTATTATCCCTCCGTCCGTACACTGGGGTATTTCATGGCACAAAGGAATTTTTCAGGTAAAATTTCTTGAAGAATAGAAAAGGACGTGGCTTAGCTCCTCTCTCTAAAAAAAGTAGGTACTAAGGGGTACTTGATGCCGCAGGAGCCCCTTGATCCGGCAGTTTGTGTTCGAACAGCAAGCTATCCAAATCTTGTTTGTGCCACAAACGACCCAATGTACAGACCGTGCCAGTATTTCGTGCAAGTGATTTTAATTTTTCGACTTTTTTGACTCATGAATGATTGTATAAGCCATAAAATGTAAAAATAAGTTGAAAAAAAAGTTTTTAAGGATATGGCGAACGAAAAAGCAAAAGAAATCGGCTACTTCTTGAGAGAACGAGGACCATATTTTTTTTTTTACAAATTACAAAAATGATTTATATTTTGGAATATATGCATTTTTTGTTACCATTTTCTAAAAAATAAAGAGAAAATAAGCAAAAACTGGTGTTTTCATAAATTTTTTTTTGCCCAAAAAAACGACAATTACAATACGCAAAATAATTATGGTTTTTTCATACTGCACAAATTTAGTGTTTCTTATCTTAAAGGGCATATATTTAGCTGTCAAATGCCGGAAGATTTTTTTTTTAATATTTTTTGCCCAAGATATGAATTTTTTTATAAAAATCCATTTTTTCACGATTTTGATCATTTTGAATTGTTATAAAAAATTACAAATTCAATAAATGTTTAAAAAACCTATTGAACATTAAAATACAATTGTTAAACAATATTACAGAATTTTTTCAGATTTTTTAATCGCTTTTAACTAAGTAAAATAATCAATAGGGCATAAAAGACCCAGTGTACAGACCGCGTAGTCAAAAATGTAGTGTACAGACGGAGGGTTAAAAACCTTAAAATTTGAAATGTACTAACAACACTTAAAACTGCTAAAGTTTCAGTAAATTTTATTAAATATTTACTAAACTTTATTTTATAAATAATTTATGCTATATTATAAATTTGCTATATTATAAATTTAGCAAAGGTTCAACGCCCCCATCATTTTCATCGATACGATAATAATCATTTTTCAATTCCTTGAATAATTTTCTTCTATTTCTTATTCATAATTATTTAATCTTTTTTATTATTATAATATATATTTATTAATCAAAATTATTTATCATTATTTTATTTTTTATTACATATTTTTATTAATTTACAACGGGTGGCCTCCGTTTGGACACGAATCGATTGAACACGAGCCACTCACAGCGCTTGAACAGTGGAAAGCCTCTAGATACCGGTCGCTGTGGTTGGTAGTGTCCAATTGATCTGTATCCAAACGAGCCCCTCCCATTTACAACTTTGGTAACAATAATTTCGTATTATATATTTACAAATTTTAAATTTATACTTTTATCATACACTAATCGGGTGGGTTCCGATAGCCCACGTCACCGATTGGCTAATTTAAAATAAAATTTTCTGATTGGTGGTTCAGTGGAAAAACTCTAAGCACCGGGCGATGTGTATGGACGTGTGCTATCGGGACGTGTGTTAACGGGATCCTCCCCACTAATCAGTGTTATATTTCAATATTTGCATTCTGGACAGAATTTGATTGCTTTATTGCTTGGTCGCGCATTGGTTCATTTTTTTTCTTACTCTTGGTTGTATTTTTTTCATTTTCTTCTTCCTTTATTATGATTCCCAATCTCTCAATTTTGTAGTGAAATCGAGAAAATGGGTTTAAATAAATCGTTTCAAGTAAAAACAAAATTTCTTAGAAATTAATCGTCACAAAAATGCTAATTCTATAATAAGTCTTTAATCTGAAGTGAATAAGCCCCGATCTACAAAAGATGTAGTAAGCTTTAAGTCGTAAGAAATTGACCAATCATAGTCGATTATTCTCTTCAATTTCGAGTGTAATTAGGGGGAAAGCTGAAGTCCGTTTGACCACGTCTCGATTGATCACAAGTCACTCACAGCGCTTGAACAGTGGGAAGTCTCTAGGCACCGACTACTGTGAGTAGCTGTGATTAATTGGGACCATGGTCAAACGGGATGCTCCCCTATTATCTCTATGTACACAGCCGGTGCCTTGAGGCTTTCCACGTGGTTAAAACATCGACATATATATTACGTTTACACAATCTCATTTATACCGAAGTTATAACATCGATGTTATAAATCTGGCCAATCATAGTCTTTCCATTCTTTAAAGGAATAGCTGTGATTGATCAGTTTTATAACATTTGTGTAAACGTTGCTCTGCAAAACAACATAACCAATCAGGTTTTAGTAGACAGAGAAGGAACGTTCATACGGGTGGGCTCCGATAGCCCACATCGCCGATTGGCTAATTTAAAATAAAATTTTCTGATTGGTGGTCCAGTGGAAAAACTCTAAGCATGGGCGATGTGAGTGGATGTGTGCTATCGGGATGTGTGCTAACGGGACCCTCCCCTCCTGCTCTAATTCAAATTTCGATAACCTTATAAATTCAGATAGGAGAAATGTATTCATAAACTTTTTAGAATATTTTTATATTCTAAAAATATTTAATTAATGTTTTTATTTTTAATATTAATATTTTTGACGTTGCCAACAGCTTCCACTTGAAAAAATATACAAATATACACATTACATTGGCTGCGTTCGAGCAAACGCTATTAGCGCTGAAAATCTATAGTACACGTACGTGCACTATAGATTTTTAGCGCTAATAGCGTTTGCCCGAACGCAGCCAATAAGATTAGAATGAATAGACGGAGATAGTATATATATCTTTCTCTTTCATAGCATTTTGCTACAATCGCTCGTGTCCAGACTGAGAATCCAAAATGTCACGTAACTTCTCGCGATATATATAGCCAAGTCGGGGAAAAATAATACAATCCTTATAGGAAAAAATCTGTTTTCATTTTTTTTTTTACACTTTTAACGATTGAAATACGTTGAAAGTCCGTAAAAAACTCATTTTCGAGGCGATAACCGTATATATAACCGTATGTATTTTCCTTTTAATCGGAATCATCAGTTAGAGCTTGAAAAATCATTTGGAAAGTATGGAGCACGGTTAACCTATACCAAACTGTTGTTTGTTTATCTTTGGCAGTTCAGCTCTTATGTATAAATTAAATAATAAATATGATTTATTGTGTAATATTTTTGTGAGTTTAATTTTATTCATGTTCATTAGCAATTGGTATGGATATTGACGAAAAAGGTATGAGGTTCTCACCACATAAAAATAATAGTAATAAAAGCTGTTGCGCTTTGGGATGCAAGAGTTATGCTAAAAAGGATACAACCGTGCGTTTTCATACTCTACCAAAAGCTGATAAAACGAAAGTAGAAATTACGAATAAATTGAACAACAAAGAAATGATTGATAGAAGATTAGTTTGGATTAAACGTTTGAAAATTAGTAAAAATTTTAGCCAACCTACGGTTTGTTCGTTACACTTTACAAAGGAAGATTATTCTTTTTCTTGTAAGTGATTTAATTGATTTTGAAATTCATGGTGAATTATATTAATGAATATAAATAATAATGAATAACATGAACCTACTTTTAGATGCGCAGCCTAAAAATAGATTATTAAAAAAAACTGCAGTGCCTTCAGTTAATTTAGCAACTGACACTCCAATTACTTTGGAAAAAAAACAAAATAATTTTATTCGAACTCAAAGAGCAGAAAACAGAGCCAAGAGGAAACTTCACATAGAAGAAGAAAAAAGTGGAAATAAGGAAAGTCACTTTGAAATTGTCAACAGCAGCATGGAAAATGATACTGATATTGGTGAATGTGTACAAGTGGAAAATAATATGAATAATGAGTTTGTGCAAGTAGATAACAGTGTGACTAATGATTCTGCACAAATGAAAAATAGTACTGATCCTACAAGTAGTTCCAAAGATAAATCTGTGCAAGTAGAATTTGAAAGGTACAGAGATTTTATAAGGAATGAAAAAAACTTAAGTTCAATGACTGGTCTGTGTAGCTTTAGCCTTTTAGATTTTTTAGAAGATATTGTAAAGATAGTGGTTCCTAGAATCGAGTTGAATTTGTGTAAGAAATCCTCACAGCTTTCTATAAAAGACCGAATAGTGTTAATGTTTATAAAATTAAAGCAAAATGTTGGGTATACCGTGTTAAGTGTTTTATTCAAAGTTTACTGCGAAGAGACCTGCAGAACAATATTTTTAAGGATGCTTAATATTTTATCTGCTGGTTTAAAATCTGCTATCCATTGGCCCAGTAAACAAGAAGTATTAAAAAATTTGCCAAAATGTTTTGAAGACTTTCCAAATGTAAGAGCTGTTATCGATGGGATCGAAATTAACATTCAAAAGCCAAATAAAGTATGCTGCCAGTCAGATTCATATTCTTCGTATAAGTCATCGTACACAGTTAAATTCATGACAGCTGTTTCCCCTGGTGGACTCATAACTTATGTAAGCAAAGCCTACCCAGGAAGAAGTTCCGATAAAGCTATTTTTGAACAAAGTAAGTTTATTGAGAAATTAGACACAAACGATGGTCTTATGGCTGATAAGGGGTTTTTAATAGATGATATTTGTTTGAAAAATTGCATTCAGTTAATAAGATCCCCTTTTTTGAGAAGCAAAAAACAATTTTCCAAGGAAGAAGCTTTATTGAATGCTAAAATTGCCAAAGCCCGTGTCCACATCAAGAGATCAAATCAACGTTTGAAGGTTTTTAAAATTTTAAGTACTCGAGTGCCATCATATTTAGTAGGCAGAATGGACCAAATATTTTTTATCATTTGTGCTATTGTTAACTTAAGTGCACCAATATTAAAAGATGAAAAATGTATATTTTGTGAATAATAAACAATAKGATGTACACAATGAAAATTCATATATTATTATTTTTCCTTATCCTTACACGTTTCTTTTTCATTTAAACATACAAAATGCAACATATCACAATATTTTTTTTACTTTAGTCAAAACATTAATTATATATTCTTCAAAACAAATATTTATTACAATAAAAGAAGTATCACATGATGCGTAAATGACAAAATCCGTTGAATCAACATTCAACATTGCCATTCCCATTTGCACTTGGCAGTTGTATTCGTGATTTGGTTATTAAATCATTTTCAATTTTCAAAAACTTAAGCTTATCAAGTATATCTGTTATATTTTTTGTTTTTCCAGCAAACGGACATTTCAGCTCCAAAAGTTTATATGGTTTGCCATCTTTCATTATGATATCACATCAGGACTGTAAGATAGCCAGGGATTGAGGGTAGAAATCACAGCTCCACAAGTAGTAACTTTCAGACCGCTGTATTTTTCATATGCTTCAATAGCTGCTCGCTCAAAGTGTTTGCCATGAGCTGTATACTCGCTATGAAAGTTTTCAGGATAGAAGTACAAAATTGCTTTTTTTTTCCAATCAGGATTTGTATTGAAACAATATGTGTATATTTTGTATGTACTCTTGACCCTGTGATTCTGAATTGGCATACTTTAATCCATTTTTCAAAAGAACTTTTAGAAATGTAACATGATAAAATTTGGTCTTCTTCATGAAATTTCTGTATTTTTTCTGAGCAACAGTTTCTCATATTAAAAAATGGGATTTTAGAAATTATATTCATAGCATTTGACTCATCATGGCATAAAATTTATTTTATTAGTTCTAAATTCTCATTGGTGTATTTCATTACACGATAGTACAACATCAGAATGTCTTCCAACTCTAAAGGATAATGAGTACGGATTATTATTAATGGAATATTGGATAATAAATAGTAAATGATAAGCAATAGTCTTGTGAATCTTAATTTATTGTAAAAATTAGTGTGTATACATTCGATCAATGAAAACTATAACTTATTGTAAATATTCGATCAATGAACAATATAAAAAAATGTACCCCGATGACTAGAGTAGAACAATGTTACAGCATTTTTTTAATTATTTTGTTATCTGCATTCGAGTAAATACAATTTCTATCTTTAAAAATCTATAATACCTGATCATTTCTTTTAATGTAAATGGGCAGCTATGAAAAGTAATAAAAAAAATAATATCATAATTTGGGTAAGTACTTACATATATTTTGTCAATGCATTTTTGCCAGAGTTAAAATTATTAATTTTTTTTTCTAATTCTTCTTCTTGGGAATTTGTCAAAATCAATGAATCAATACCTCTGTAAGATTTTTCGTAACATTTAATATCACTGTATGGAGTAGCCTTGAATTGTTCCGACTTTCTTTTAAGTGCATTTCCCCACACACATTTTACATCGGTACTCGAGAACATAGCCAATTCATCAACATCATTTCTAAAATTGAAAAGAATGAAACATAAATGAAATTAAATAACCTACATTTGATGAGTACATTATTTGATGAATAATATTATGTTACCTGTTGCAAAATAACAAAACAGCCAAAATGTGTTTGCATTTTTCACTTAGACCAGCTTTGCAAGAGCAATTAAAAGTGGTAATAGAACCATTAACATCAATGTTCCCTTTGATTTCATGAGGTTTTCCATTGACTGTCGAGTATTGGCGACAGTATGCCATGATATTATAGCCATTAGATTCTGTTGTTATTCTACCACATTTAATTATATAATCAGAATTGAGTAACTTTTCTCCCTCACTGAAATTTCGACTGGTAATTGTACATTCTCCATATTTACATATTTCTGACAAAGTCAACTTCATCGTATAATTATATGTATTGCACAATTATTCTAAAAAATAAAATTACATAAAATTTTTTGTTTACAACAATATTACATAATAAATGTCTATTAATTATTAACTTACACGTGAGACAGACATATTAAATGAAAAAAGAGCTGCTACTGCTGTCAAAGGTAAACAAACAAGAGCTTGGTATAGGTTAACCGTGCTCCAAACTTTCCAAATGATTTTTCAAGCTTTAACTGATGATTCCGATTAAAAAGAAAATAGTATACATACGGTTATCGTCTCGAAAATGAGTTTTTTACGGACTTTCAACGTATTTCAATCGTTAAAAGTGTAAAAAAAAATSAAAACAGRTTTTTTCCYATAAGGATTGTATTATTTTTCCCCGACTTAGCTATATATATCGCGAGAGGTCACGTGACGTTTTAGATTCCCAATAGGGTCTCTAGTGCGCACCAATGCTTTAGTATGGGTGCGTTTACATCGAACGTACTAAGAGGAAAAATAATACGAATTTAATTCATGTCGATTGCTTCCTAGTGATGGTACTTAGAATTACAACTTGCTTGAATTTAGTCTTGTTTGTAAGCAGAGCATAGTGTATTATTATTGTATTATTTCTTTCAGTGTTTAGGATATTATTTTTTCGAATAAAGAGGAGAAAATATGAATAATAATAATATACAAAAGTGTATAGGATTTCATATGTTTCAAAATTTACAATGGCTGCGTTCAGCAGATAAAGCAACTTAGTAAGTGCTTTATGCTGATTGGATTAGACTTTTAGATCTAAATTGAGATAGGACTATTCCTCTAGATCTAAAAATATAATCCAATCAACGCAAAGCGCTTACAAAGCTGCTTTCTCTGCTGAACGCAGCCAATGTACGTAGAAGACGCATGATTACTAATTAACCTAATTAGCACGATTCGGATACCGGTACCAGTACCGATACCGGTTTATTCCGATACCAGTTTTAATTGAGGTTATAATAGTCTGGTTTAAAACCGAGCAATTGGTAACACTAGTTATGTTCAAAGCTTGATTTCCTCCAAGATGCGTTTTACGCGTTTACATCGACATTTCTATCATTTAATTCGCGTATCAGTTTAGTACGCGTATCAGTTTAGTACGATACTCCTGCTTGATACGCTCGTACCAAGTTGATCCGGCAACGTTTACATCGTGCGTACTAAATATTTAGTACGAATTTGATACGAATATTGTACTTGATACTCGTATCAAATGCACGATGTAGACTAGGCTGACTAACAGTGAATATCGAAGTGCAGCCTAAGTTAAGCCAGCGGCACTAAAATTGCACCAAACAGAAGGCAGAATTTCTAGTAATTTACTAAAACGCAAGCAATCCAGCAGGAAAACAAGCATCGTGTGCCGCTGGCTTTATGCGTGGTCTACAATGAGCAGTAGCAGTATGGATGAGGCTGTAAGAGTAAGAAATTGACCAATCACAGTCGAATGTAAGAAGAATAGTTGATTGTGATTGGTCAATTTCTTACTCTTACACCCTCATCCATACTGCTACTGCTCATTGTAGACCACGCATTAGAGGTCTTATATTAGAATCTGGACACCACTGAAATATAATAATACTGGAACGTGCACGGGCGCTAGTGTCGTGAAATGATAAAAAGGGTCTTAAGTGGTATCTCTGTTTCTTTCCAGCACAAAGATACGATCCCCCCCTCTATCTAGGGATCTATGATCCCGTATGATCCCCACTATCGTCTATCACGCATGCATAGTATAGCTTAGAGAAGGCTAAAGATACTACCTTAGACGCTCTCTCTCGGATCACACTTATTGGTCGCGTTCAGATTCAACTGTTGCGGAGCGGATCCGTGAGCGCTCGCTGCTATTGGTGTATTCTTCTAGATCATCCAATAGCAACGAGCGCTCACGGATCCGCTCCGCAACAGTTGAATCGACTGAACGCAACCATTCATAGGGTCGCGCACGTTTCAGTATTATTATATTTCAATTGCCTAAGGGCCACTTTTACCAACGTCGGTTAAGTTAACCGATGGTTAAAGTGTCAACCGTGATTGGTTCATTCTGGTAAAAGACAAATGCGATTGGATAATTCCATTGGAATTAACCGTCGGTTAATCTAACCGACGTTGGTGAAATTGGCCCTAAGTAGTCTTAAGATGCCCTCTAGATTCATAGTCAAAACATAGGACGAAACCTAAACAAAATCTCAAAACGCAACTTATCAAAGTTCATCTTATTTCAGAACATCTTAATATGATTTATAAATATATCTTATATAGGGAGAATAAGAAGAAGAAATAGGACTATAGTGTATTCATATAACCTCTTAGTGATTAATTTAAATCTGACAATAGATTTGTTTGCGTCGTATGATATGCTCTTACTCGCTCCAACACGCTCCAATCTATAGTATTACGTTACATATATTATAGAATGGAGCGTGTTGGAGCAAATAGGAGCATGTTATAGCATTGCGACGCGAACAAATCTAACGTATTAAAGTTTATTCAGACAAACTTTTATAGCTGCATAATCATATGCATAAAGAAAATTATCCTATCGCATTTTTTACGTGCGTCCTTGTGAATAGAAATGCAATTGGATAATTTTCTTTATGGTTATGTGGTTAGCACCAATTTGTCTGGATAGGCCCTTACGATAAAACATAAATAATGCTGAAAATACTATCAACATTTTCGCAAATCTGCAAAAATGACTTGAGAATGTATTATATACTGCTAAATTTATTAAATATTTTAATATTTTCCAAAGTCTACTTTACATCGATTCTTATGGATGTCGGCGAAAATCGCTTGTGCTTCACAAACATGAAAAAAACATTACATAATGTAAAATATACTGTGATTTGATTGAAGTTTATTTTATACAAACAGTTCTGTTTCTTAAAATTTCATAAGCTTCAAAAAATCTGAAAATGGGATCCGAGCAAAGCTCTCAAAATTGTAATCAAAATGCTAATAGTGGAAAAACAAGTACGAATCAACTCAGACGTGGCAAAAGTGTCCCAAATCGTGAGAGAATGCCAGAAGATACTCCACCGAGATGTATTAGCCCTGGTGCCAGCATTTGTTCTGATTCCGACCTTCCATATATTTCTTACACAGTGAATCGACCTATTGGAGATTCACCAAAGATGACAAACAAACAATCACAACTGTATAGAGGGAAGAGTATTGGAGCTGGAGAAATTTCAAGGCGGAAAAATAGCTTAAGTTCAGCAAATCATAAGTAGGTATCATTATGTCAGGTATCATTGGATTGTTATGTATGAATACAGCAGTTTTTAATAACTTTATGTATTCCAACAAAACAAAACACATAATGAAGATAGTAATATTCTCCAAATTATATCAAGTCTTTCGAATTATAAATAACATTCTCGTAAACCATGCTCATAATTTTATTTTTTCATACTTATAAATATATATAAAAGAGAATATTATAGGCTATGTTTCGATATACATTGTTAGTACTGAAAATCTATGTGCATGTAATGTATGCTGTAGATTTTTTTCGGCATTGATAATGAATATCGGAATGCAACCATTAAAATAAAGTTAGTATAAAAATCTGAAGTTTACGTTATATATAGATTTTCAGTACAATGTCTCAGTAGTGTACATCGGAACGGTCTTAATATGGCACGTAATATTTCATTATTAATTTATTCTAACAGAATGATTTTTAACCCTTTTAGTACCTTAGAGATATATCAGCTTTGTGAGTTTTCCGAAAAATACCTTGAGCCGATATATCACCTTTCTATTTTTAATGTAATTTAAATACATGTAATGACACTTTATTTTTATAAAATAATTTTTTTTCACGTAAAACTACATATTTCACAATAAGATAAAACGTGAAAAAATATTCTTTTTCAAGAGAAATAATATCAATTTTAATAAATACCTTAAAAATCGCATATTTTTGGATATCCAGAAAACTTATAAGATACTAGAAGGGTTAAGGGGTATGGCCACGGTAGAATTTTCAAAAAATCGATTTTTTTTTTTTTTTTGCTTAAACGATGCTTCATCATCATAAAAATAAGTTACTATTCGAGCGAAAAAAAATTTTTATATGTAAAATTTTATATATAAAATATGTAATTTTTATATGTTTTATATGTTATATGTAAAATTTTAAACGCGTTTTTCTCAAAACAGCTTTTTTCTAATTGGCGTGACAAATAACTTTGACAATTTTTATCCGATTGACTTCAAATTTCAAAATCATCTTACTAATAGCATTTCACAGAGAAGTACGTACGGAATTTTTGATTAATTAAAAACTTTCCATTTTATGAGCCGTTTTATACGAAATTTTTCAGTGGAAATTCACCTGTTAACTTCAAATGACAAGCATTTTTGAAAAAATCAATATTTTTAAAATTCCTTACGTATCTCTCTAGGTATTCTTATGTAGATTAACGAGAATTTTTTTGTTTTGTTCTGGGTCGAAAATTGTGGATGCCAAATGTCACGCCGCGGAGCACCTAAAAAAAAATAACAAAAGCAAATAGCAGTAGTCGGCCATTTTGTATTTAAAAAAAAAATTTTTTTTATCAACTTGATATGCAAATAAATAGATGTGTAGTTTTATAAATAATTTTTTTATACAAAAAAAATTGTTAAATATGCACATGATTTTATACCCGCTACCGTGGCCATACCCTTAATACAAAAATTTTCAAAATATTGTATTTTATATTTATAATTCACACAATTTTCATAATTAATGTAGAGTCAATCACGACAATTGTGTGAATTATCAGTGAGAGTTAATGAATTATCATTGACATAATATCTATATCATATTTTATATATATATATATATATATACACATAATTTGATCTCTTTCTATCTTTTGTTAAAAAGTCACAGGAAGATTAATATATCAGACAACAAGACACACAATATTGTAGTGGTGAAGCCAGCTCAAGCAGATCTTACAGCAGATAAAGATCCTGACATAGTAAAATTACATAGTATTCCGATGTTCCTGCCAATCATGCGCGGCACCTTAAATCTACCACCAGGTGTACGTGATCCAGAAGTCCTGGAAAGACTTGACCCTGTTGGTCTGTTCAATCTATGTGCACGTTACCAACATCATCTCAATACGAATGCGCAGATTATAGCAGCAGAGCAAGCTACTCTGTGTACCAGTATGGAAATAGAATTTGGCAAAGTACTGAATCTCGCTTTGGATCGACAAAAGAGATTCGCTAGGTTTGCAGAGCAGATGAATAAAGTACATGAGCTCAGCCGTCAGCTAACTAGATGTCACTCGCTTCTCAATCAAACTCTTGAAAGCCTCGAAACACTCAACAATCTATTGCCAGTAGAAGAGAGGCTAGAGCCCTTTGTCTGGACTACAGGTTAAAAATATATCCAAACAAGAAGAATTTTATCATTTTATCATTTTTAGCAAGAAATCTGGATTCTATAAAATATTTGTATCCTACAAAGAAATTGATTAAGAGGTGCAAAGAATAGCTTTAGGACATTATCTATAATTTTATAAGAAATTTTAATTTAAAAAAATTTCATTACAAGAGTTTTAACTTCTACATTCAACATAATCATAATACAATAAAAGCATTAAAATAAATTTAAAAAGTCAAATATATGTCTTATTGAAACAATTTATTGCTTTTGTATATTTTAAGCATACCCTAGCAGCTTCTATTAGTCAATCGCTGAGACTTCAATTGTCTGTAGGCTGCAATAACTTCATTTTGTCGTTTCTCTAGTCTTCTTCTTTCTGTTTCAGATAAATATTTCCTCTTTCCAGATTGATTAATCATTTTAGAAACAGAAAAAGCCTCTTTAGAATCTCTTAATAACGGATTCAATAATAAATTTTTCAGTTTTCTATTTTCATTCATTTTTTTTGACTTAATTTCTAATTTAGGAGGTTCATGAGCAACTTCACCAAAAACAACCTTGTCTTGCAACCTTTCAAATTCATCATGATTTTCCAGTTTTTTTTCTCTTTGTATTTGTAGTTTCAGTTTTTGCCTCTTATTCTTTGTTAAAGTCACAGAACCTTCAATTATTTTCTTTTTTCTAATATTCTTATACTTAGTTCGTAATGTTTCTACATCATCCTCTTCATGTTTGCATTTTGTTAAATCTTGAATTTTACCAGTGTTTGAATCTCGTTTGATCTGGACACCATACTTCTTTTCAAATGCTACTTCTTTGAGAAAATTGTGTGTATCTCTAGACACTCTGTGCATGAATTGATTACCAGTTTCATCTGGTCGCTGTTGAAATACCGGTACAATCTTTTCTGGTTTTGCTTTTGGATGATTTGGTCTGTGATGCTGTAGTCCTACACAAATAAGCGCTTTTTTTTTCTTCTGTTTCTTCCTCAAGTTGTTGCTATTTGTCTTTGCCATTTCCTTCAATTCAATGACACGCTTCAGGCTGTTCGGGATTGCTTGCTCATCCGCATTTCTTGGCGCCATATTCGTACACAACTCTAACCTAAAATTTATCGGCAGAATTATCCGTTAAACTTCATTGCTCAAGTTCAAACTAAGCTCAAATTTTATTGACAACTTACTCCGCCAAACGCTTAATATGCTGCTTCTCGGGATCCTTAATACCCCGATGCTTTTTCCCTGGTATTTTGCGGCCCATGTTCACGTTTTATCTTCTGTTTCGTCACTCCTGCTTTACAGCTGACAGCTGCGTTCCGTTTCACACACATGCGCGCATTTGTGGCATCCATTCGTATGTATTTGACCGGACAAGAACGCCGGTTGAAAAAATTACTATTTCAAATCGTTTGTATTTC
>JANQDE010000114.1:134398-150520 GCA_037157785.1 Cephalotes varians | reverse complement strand
TAGAAATTATTATTTAATTACAATTAACAGAATGACTCACAAATCTTTTCAATTACACTTCAAAACTCTTCAAATGAAATACAAACGATTTGAAATAATAATTTTTTCAACCGGCGTTCTTGTCCGGTCAAATACATACGAATGTGGCATCCAGCCTCAGACTAGAGATTAAGGGCTATCGCACACAAAATGACATAAGCTGCATATGCATAACATAAGACCGCTGAACCAATGAACGTCCAGCATAAAGCCGCCATATTGATTGGCTGTGCTTTATGCTGGACGTTCATTGGTTCAGCGGTCCTATGTCCTTATGCATATGCAGCTTATGTCATTTTGTGTGCCATAGCCCTAAAGGCCGAAGCACAAACTCTTGCATAAGCCTGGATCCTCATGCAGACACTAGCGCTTTGACACCGAGTGCTGATTGGGTAAAATGTTGTTTTTACTAGAAACTTTCTAGAAAATTTTTACTAAAACAACACTTTATCCAATTAGCGCTCGGTATCAAAGCGCCAGTGTCTGCATGAGGATCCAGGCCACTGAAATATAATAATACTGGAATGTGCGCGGGCGCTAGTGTCATGAAATAACAAAGAGGGTCTTAAGTGGTATCTTTGTCTCTTTTTAGTACAATCTGGCTAAAAGTTTCATTGTTATTAGATGAACGTAAACGTCTTTTATAAACGTCTTTTTACGAGACTGTACGATCCCCACTATCGTTTACCACACATGTGTAGTATAGCTCAGAGAAGGCTAAAGATACCACCTTAGACGCTCTCTCTCGGATCACACTTATTCATAGGGTCGCGCTCGTTCCAGTATTATTATATTTCAGTGATCCAGGCTAACGCATAAGATATAAGGCATAAGAAAATCAACCAATCAGAATTCTTTATTTCACCGAAAAGAAGGAAATAAAGGATGCTTTCCATTTAGTGACATAAGTCGACACAAACATCGTTCTATCTTTCTTGGCATTCAATAAGTAATAAAGATAGAACGATACTTGTGTCAACTTGTGTCACCAAAAAGTATCCAAAGAATTTTGATTGGTTAATTTTTTTATGCCTTATGTCTTATGCGTTATGCAAGAGTCTGTGCTTCGGCCTTAAGGCTGGATCTTCATACAGACACCGGTGCTTTAACACCGAGTGCTGATTGGATAATGCGTTGTTTTAGCGGTTTTTTTTCTTGCTATTTACCCCCGTTCATCCGTTTTTCACCAATCAGTGCACAGTAACAAAGCGTCGGTCTGAGGATCCAACCTAAGATTGGTTTGGAATTTAACCAATTAGAAGAAAGAAAACCAATCTCAAGTTCAAGTTTAGAACTTTGTTTTGATTGGTCAAAATCCAATCTAATCTCAATCCCAATCTCTAATCTAAAGCCCGTATCAGACTAGAGATTGAGATTGAGATTGGATTGGATTTTGACCAATCAAAGCAAAGTTTACTAAACCTGAGATTGGTTTTCTTTCTTCTGATTGGTTAAATTCCAATTCAATCTCAATCTCTAGTCTGATACGGGCTTAAGGCCTTGTATACACGATGCAAGAAATTGGTCCAAGATCTTGAACGGAGAGAGGATTAACCAATCGCATTTGAATAATTCGGTCACTTGATCAATGCGATTGGTTAATCYTCTCTCCGTTCAAGATCTTGGACCAATTTCTTGCATCGTGGACACCGGGCCTGATACGGGCTTGACGCTACGAATGTTTCGACGCATTCGATTGACCAATCAGAAGATAGAATTTTACAATTTAACCAATCAAAAAATACTCATGGCATTTGCAGCGCCGAGTGGACCACAGTATACGATAATGGATTCCGTAAAGCGCACATGCGCGCATTTTGTTATAGCATACGTGACATGAACTATAGACGCATATGCGCTTTACGGAATCCAACCAGTATAGGTTGTGTTCCAAAATTGGCTAGCAGTGCTTAAAATCTATAGTGCATGTAACATAAATTATAGATTTTCAGCGCTGGCAGTGAATTTTGGAACACAGTCATAGTTACGTAATGTGCGCATATGCGTGAAATGGAACGCACTTTTTGTTTCGCGTTCGCATGACCGTGTAATTAGAACTGCGTTCAGAAACATTACCTGATTACGCCAAGATATTATTCTATCCTTGTTTATGTCTAATAAACGATAAAAATAAAATAACATCTAGTGTAATTGATGATTAGCTGCGTTCAGCAGCAAAGCAGATTTGTGAGCGCATAGTGATTCTTTAATAATTGGTTCTTGCCTTCAGATCTTCGCCGGATTTAAATGTAAAAACCAATCATAATAAAGAATGAGAAGGTTGCAATTGGACACGTCGCTAATTGGTCAATTTGAAATAAAAACATCTGATTGGTTGATCCAAGGGAAAAATTCTAAGCACCGGTCACTGTGAGTAGCTGTGGGCAATCGCACCTTGTTCAAATAAACCGTTCCCGTAAGGAATCACTGAGCGTTTACTGATCTGTTTTGCTGCTGAATGCAACCTTTCTGCAGTCCTATTTTTGAATTTATTACACAAAACTTTATAATATATTATAATATACGTTGCGTATAGTATAGTATATTATAAAGTATTGTATGCGAAATAAATTTAAGAATAGAATAACGTTTAGCTGTTTATGCCGGTTCGACCAATTCTACAATGACTGCATCCGGGGAGACGCTGTTAGTGCATATATAGTGAATATATTCATTTAATTAAAAAAAATTATTAATTAAAAATTTAAACTTAAAATTTAATAAAATGATATGATATTGTAGAGAGAGGCCAGAAAAATTAACGGATTTGAACTCAGGATCTTTCGTTCTTACTCCATTTCTAGCGGGAGCGTCCCGTTTGCCCATGTTGCGATTGACCACTCACAACAACCGGTGCCTAGAGGCTTTCCACTGTTCAAACGCTGTGAGGGGCTGGTGATCAATTGCAACGTGGGTAAACGGGCGTCTCTCTTTATAACTACTCCACTGCTCTTCTGCTCTTATAATTACACCGACTTTTTATCGATATCTGATCATTATTACGACTCCTACAATCTGCTCATATCATATCATATTCCTATCATACTCATATTCCTAATATATACATACAGGATCATCGAAAAGTATCGGATCCCCCTAATATCTTCAGTTAGAATGCATTTTGGAGAAAATATCCAATAGCAAAGTTGTATGGTTTCAAGCGAGGAGTAAGATGATGACCTTAATACTTTTGTGCACGGAATAATGAGACCAATTAATTGGTTTGGTTATGATTACTGAAAACTAAATAATATTTTACAAGATATTTTACATTTTGTGTTAAAAAATTGTTGACTTCAAACGGGAGTATCCCGATTGACCACGTCTCGATTGGACACCACCAACCACAGCGACCGGTGCCTAGAGGCTTTCCACTGTTCAAGCGCTGTGAATGGCTCGTGTCCAATCGAGTCGTGTCCAATCAAGCACCACCCACTTCAAACCTTTATAACTCAAAAAGTACTTAATGAAAAAATATTTTATTATAGTGTTTTGGAAAGCTCTCGAGATAAGCTATAAAAATATGCAATAAAATGTAGGGGGTTCCATTNTCTCTCCGTTCAAGATCTTGGACCAATTTCTTGCATCGTGGACACCGGGCCTGATACGGGCTTGACGCTACGAATGTTTCGACGCATTCGATTGACCAATCAGAAGATAGAATTTTACAATTTAACCAATCAAAAAATACTCATGGCATTTGCAGCGCCGAGTGGACCACAGTATACGATAATGGATTCCGTAAAGCGCACATGCGCGCATTTTGTTATAGCATACGTGACATGAACTATAGACGCATATGCGCTTTACGGAATCCAACCAGTATAGGTTGTGTTCCAAAATTGGCTAGCAGTGCTTAAAATCTATAGTGCATGTAACATAAATTATAGATTTTCAGCGCTGGCAGTGAATTTTGGAACACAGTCATAGTTACGTAATGTGCGCATATGCGTGAAATGGAACGCACTTTTTGTTTCGCGTTCGCATGACCGTGTAATTAGAACTGCGTTCAGAAACATTACCTGATTACGCCAAGATATTATTCTATCCTTGTTTATGTCTAATAAACGATAAAAATAAAATAACATCTAGTGTAATTGATGATTAGCTGCGTTCAGCAGCAAAGCAGATTTGTGAGCGCATAGTGATTCTTTAATAATTGGTTCTTGCCTTCAGATCTTCGCCGGATTTAAATGTAAAAACCAATCATAATAAAGAATGAGAAGGTTGCAATTGGACACGTCGCTAATTGGTCAATTTGAAATAAAAACATCTGATTGGTTGATCCAAGGGAAAAATTCTAAGCACCGGTCACTGTGAGTAGCTGTGGGCAATCGCACCTTGTTCAAATAAACCGTTCCCGTAAGGAATCACTGAGCGTTTACTGATCTGTTTTGCTGCTGAATGCAACCTTTCTGCAGTCCTATTTTTGAATTTATTACACAAAACTTTATAATATATTATAATATACGTTGCGTATAGTATAGTATATTATAAAGTATTGTATGCGAAATAAATTTAAGAATAGAATAACGTTTAGCTGTTTATGCCGGTTCGACCAATTCTACAATGACTGCATCCGGGGAGACGCTGTTAGTGCATATATAGTGAATATATTCATTTAATTAAAAAAAATTATTAATTAAAAATTTAAACTTAAAATTTAATAAAATGATATGATATTGTAGAGAGAGGCCAGAAAAATTAACGGATTTGAACTCAGGATCTTTCGTTCTTACTCCATTTCTAGCGGGAGCGTCCCGTTTGCCCATGTTGCGATTGACCACTCACAACAACCGGTGCCTAGAGGCTTTCCACTGTTCAAACGCTGTGAGGGGCTGGTGATCAATTGCAACGTGGGTAAACGGGCGTCTCTCTTTATAACTACTCCACTGCTCTTCTGCTCTTATAATTACACCGACTTTTTATCGATATCTGATCATTATTACGACTCCTACAATCTGCTCATATCATATCATATTCCTATCATACTCATATTCCTAATATATACATACAGGATCATCGAAAAGTATCGGATCCCCCTAATATCTTCAGTTAGAATGCATTTTGGAGAAAATATCCAATAGCAAAGTTGTATGGTTTCAAGCGAGGAGTAAGATGATGACCTTAATACTTTTGTGCACGGAATAATGAGACCAATTAATTGGTTTGGTTATGATTACTGAAAACTAAATAATATTTTACAAGATATTTTACATTTTGTGTTAAAAAATTGTTGACTTCAAACGGGAGTATCCCGATTGACCACGTCTCGATTGGACACCACCAACCACAGCGACCGGTGCCTAGAGGCTTTCCACTGTTCAAGCGCTGTGAATGGCTCGTGTCCAATCAAGCACCACCCACTTCAAACCTTTATAACTCAAAAAGTACTTAATGAAAAAATATTTTATTATAGTGTTTTGGAAAGCTCTCGAGATAAGCTATAAAAATATGCAATAAAATGTAGGGGGTTCCATTTAAAAAAATTAGGTTGACCTTGAAATGACCTTAAAGGACATGGTCAAGATCAAAGTCAAGGTCATCATCTTACTCCTCGCTTGAAACCGTACAACTTTGCTATTGGACATTTTCTCCAAAATGCATTCTAACTGAAGATATTAGGGAGGTCCGATACTTTTCGATGACCCTGTATATAAATATGTATATATGTATGTTATACATGTTTCCTGTAATTCAAGCATTAAGATTATTTGTTATTTTTAATTTTTCTTAATATAGAAATATCAAAGAAAAAAGTTGTTTATTTCGAAGAGACAAATATTGTGATAAGAAAAAAAAATTTTTCTCAAAATCATATTTTTTGAGATTTCAAGGTCATCTATTTTTTTAACAGGATGACATTTTCATTAACATAATAATGTAGTCTATAAAAAAACAAATTCAATCATATAGTAATAAAAAATATAAAGATTAGTAAAAATAGAGGTTAATAAAAATAAGTTTAGTACAATACATGGGAAAGTAACCCTGATCGCTTTACTTTACTTTATAGTTTACTGATTTCCATTGTAGATCTATATAGTAATAGTCTGCATTAAGTTCATAATTTGTCGAAAAAACTTACTGACAGGGGTTATTGTTTAGATTGACGGCAGAAATAGGATTTGCAAAAAATATTGTTCAGTTTCTGCCGTAAATCTAAAAAAATAACAACTGCAAGCACACATTTGCGGTCAGGGTTACTTTCCCGTATATTGCACTAAACTTATTTTTATTCACCTCTACATTTTTACTAACCTTTATATTTTTTGCCACTGCATGTACATACTCAATTCACGAATATAGATGTAGGAGTAGCTTTCCACATAATTTTTTGCGTTGAATCCAAATCTGGTCACAGAATTTATATAGCACGTCAGAATTTTTAGATATTTCAATCTAACAGTACATAAAGACCGTTTTTGACATTTTCAGATTACAATAACTTTAAAACATGAAGATATTGATTTGGCAAATAGATTCCGATTCTTTATGAAAAATCTATGGAAATACACATGTATTTTCCGAAATGGTCTAATATTTATAATTGCAGGAATAAATTATATTAACAAATTCTATGTTCTTTAACAGGTAAGCACCAAGCGCTTAATAGAACCGATTTTCTTGATATTTTATACTAAAGAGTTTTTTAGGTCGTTGATTACGAATTTGAAATTAGAATTTGAAAATTAAAAATGGCGGATGCAATACGGTTCAATTCTCGAATTCTAAAATTGAAAATAGCGGAACTATTATGGTTGCGTTTTGATGTTCACTGCTAGTACTGAAAATCTGTATATGTAACGTGCATTATAGATTTTCAGTACTGACAGTGAATATCGAAACGCAACTTATAGCAGATAAAAAACAAAAAATTATGAATCTTATAACAATTGGTATCATTAACTACGGCAACCTTCTTTTTTTACAGTGTGGAGTGTACAGACTGTCATTTCATTTCACAGACAAATAACTGCATCATTATTATTATAATATTACAGTAATATTATTATAATCATATTATTATCGTATTATTATTATTCTAATATAATATGATTATAATATTTTTATAATATTGTAATCTGAAAGTGTCGAAAATGATCTTTTCGCATTTTTAGATTAGAACATCTTAAAATCCTGATGTGCTAGACAAATTCTGCGGCCAGTTTCGGATTCAACGTAAAAAATCACGTCGGAAATCGAAAGATCTATTTATCGATCTTATCAGTTTGAGTAACGTTGCTAAGGTCAAGTCAAAATCACCTTGAATTTTTTAAATAAAAATTCTCGTTTTTTTATTGCATATTTTTGTAGCTGATCTCGAAAGCTGTTCAAAATATTACAATGAAATTTTTTTTACTAAAAAAAAATTATGCATATTGCACAATTTTTTGAAAAATAACTTTTTGTTTTTTACACTAATTAATTCATTGCCTTATTCTGTGCATAAACATATTAACATACAGTACTAAAAAATGAATAGTTTTCGAGATATTTCACATTTTATATCAAAATGTGTGAACTTTATCAACTTATATCTGAAAGATATACATAACCAAAAAGAGTTTTATCATAGTGTTTTGAAAGTGTTTGCTATCGAGACTGGCTACAAGAATATGCAATAAAAATGAGGATTTCTATTTAAAATATTCAACGTGACTTTGTTCTAATCTTGGCGATGCCATCCAAGATCAAACTGATGAAATCAATAAATAGATATTTTTTAAACCCTGCAACTTTTGTAGAAACATTTTTTTAAATGTTGTCCTCCCGAATAAATCCGAGATCCTGACCTTTTTTGGGCACTCTCTATATGTGTATACATCTTACAATCACCAATATTTTAATAGCGTATTCTGGAGAAAAAGTAGAGTAAAAATTTCTAATACAAAAATGTTGAAGCTACAATAGTTTTTGAATTATAATCGATCAAATATAATCAATATTGCATAGAATTCGTGCGCTCAGGATCATAATTATACAATACGCGCATTGGTTTATCATCTGTTTTGATTGATTTCATGGTTAAAATTGATTTTTATTACACAGCTGATTCCTGAAAACATTAATAATTATTATTGTTAGAATTTTGAAATTTAATAGTTTCACATTTTGAAAAATAAGAATAATTTTTGCATTTTTGACGTAAAAAATAATTATGAAAAATAATTTATTTTTGTATTTTTTTTATGTTTTATAAGAAATGAAATTGTGTAATAATAAATCAAGGAAATAAGATTAAATTGTCAACATTTCTTAAATAATTTAAATTTTTATTAAAATCTTGATATATATATTAAAATTATACCATTTTATTTTTACAATTTTATTTTTCTTAATATTTGAAAATTTAAAAAAGACACTTAAAAAAGGAAGATAATAATTAAACAATCTTTATAAATAATAGTAAATTGAATACAATATGCGGACAAATTAATAAATGAAGGTTTATTCTATCAAAGCGAATTTTCGTAATATTACAAATTAAATAGGCCTTTTTCGCTTACTAATTTTCATAAACCTTTTTTTAAAAACAAAGATAAATTTGAAAAAACATTAGATTTAATAATTTTTGTAAATAAAATCATTTTAGTAATTGATAAAGTATTTAGATCTTTATTAAAATAATTTGCTCATAACATATAATTATATTTTATAGTTAATAATAATAATTATAATATCAGAATTTTTTTACTGTTTTATCTCCAGAATGCGCCGCTAAAATATTAGTCGGTGGTTGTAAGACGCCCTGTGTGCGTGTGTGTGTCTGTCAAGAATTTTATATTTACTATAAACTGAAAATAATATAAATGTGGCTCCAGCCCCGATCTTGACATATCAGTTTGATCTTGACATATACTATCAAGGACATTCCTGAGTAACAAACAAAAAATTTTAGCCATCACTCACCGTTTATTAAAAAATTATTAACAATCAAAGTTAATCGATTTCGTGATAAAATGCGGATGCATAAATGCAGTGCGTTTCGCCCTTCTTTCTCCATCAAAAATTAAAATGAATTTAGGTTGGAATCTCACTTCGCATAAAAAGTTGTAAACGTACGAAGCAAGGCTCCCCAAAAATTTACAACTTTTTACGCAAAGTAAAGTTCCATCCCAAACCCATTTGTCTAGGTTTTTGTTGGTTGAGCCTTCCATGCACTTTACCACGAAATACCAAATATTGATTAACTTCGATTTTGATTGGGGAGACCTTGTATTTACATTTAAATACTTTTTCTGAATGTTCACATCATTAATTTTCTTAACTGTTTAACATGTTTATTATCTTCTTCTATACCTACAAAGTCTTATTATGCAATCTTGTTCAGTTTTTCCAAATGTAAAGTTCTTATTCTCTAACTATTAGTATGAGTAATAGTATGTATTATATTAATAATAAAAACAATGTATTTACATGAGTTTTTACATTTAACATATAATTCTCATGCACAATGTACTTTTGACAAATGCATTGATATTTTCTTTGAAATAATGAGCAAACTATATCCAATAAATAATTAATTTGACTAATGTCATATATTCAGACTAGATAAAATTTAAATTATTATATCATCAACTTAATTTGTTAATAACTTTTAATAAACAACGGACCTCTAAAACCTTTTGACTGTTACAATATATGTCAAGCTGATCGAGGCTAGATCCATTATTGTCAATATTTATAATAACATTCATCATCTAGAACCTCATTTATATACAATTTATATACAAGATATTCTGCAACAATCACAATTTTTTAAATCTGTGATCCTTTACTAATGGCTTCAAATGTTGCAGGTGAACTTTCTGTCGGATTGCCTCTTCTCATGCTATTCAATGATGCGTCCGCATTATTTTATCAGCTTCCGGCATCTCAATTCCATTATCAGAAACGCCCTCATATTAGGATCCTGCACCTTGTCAAAGATGGTTTTTTGAAGATCTATGTCAGATTTTTCTATCATGTTACTTAATCTTTCTGCATATTTAATCCATACACAATTCGTACATCCTGACATGCAGCAATTAATCGGTTCCGCCAAATCATCCATTGAAATGTCTTTTGCATGTTCAATTCGATCTTCATCATCTTTTCGTATTGATAAATTACGTTGATAATGACGCAGACTTTTAATAACAATTAATCTCGATCGAAGCAGAGAATTCATTTGTTTTAACTTGACAAGATGTATGCTATGCAGTAAAATAACTATTTTTATAATGATTAAATTAATGAAGAGAAGATATAGGGATAAGAAAAAGAATATATACATACATATATATATATGTATACAAAAAAATACTATTTCGTTCTTTTTGAGAAGGTTTGAATAAAGAAAATCTTATCTAACCTTATTGAAACAGTAGGAAACATTCAGGACGTTAGAACCATAGATGTAATATAGATATAGACTGTGTTCCAAAATTGACTGCCAGCGCTAAAAATCTATAGTTTACGTTACGTATACTATAGATTTTCAGTACTAGCAGTCAATTTTGGAACATAGCCATGGACTAGATTCCGTAAAGCGCATATGCGCGCATTTTTTTACAGTATATGTGACATGAACTATAGACAAATGCGCACATATTCGTTTTGCAGAATCTAGCCGGAGCACAAACTCTTATGGTCCGTCTACAATAGATGTAGTAAGTTGCAAGCCGTAAGAAACTGACTAAGGCTGTGTTCCGATATTACTGCCAGTACTGAAAATCTATAGTGTACGTGACGTATACTACAGATTTTCAGTACTGGCAGTAATATCGGAACACAGCCTAATTGTAGTCTAGTATTCTCTTCATATTCAACTGTGATTGGTTAATTTCTTACGGCTTACGGCCTAAAACTCTTATTGTAGACGGACTTTTAAGCGTCGTCTACAATGAGAAGTAGCAGTATGAGGCTGTAAGAGTAAGAAATTGACCAATTACAGTCGAACGTAAGAAGAATAGTTGATTGTGATTGGTCAATTTCTTACCCTTACAACTTCATCCATACTGCTCATTGCAGACGACGCTTTACGCCGGTTCTACAATAGAGTAGTAAGTCGTAAGTCGCAAAAAATTGACCAATCACAGTCAAATGTGAAAAGAATAGTCGATTATGATTGGTTAATTTCTTGCGGCCTACGACTTACGATTCTATTGTAGAATCGGCCTTAAGCCCATGGCACATACAAAAACGTAAGACAGTAAGACGTAAGCAGTAAGCAAATTGATCAATCACAGATGAGAACGTAATGCAATTCTCAACTGTGATTGACTAGTTTTCTTACTGCTCACGTCTTACTGCCTTACGTTTTTGTATGTGCCATAGGCTTTAGTCCCGATCTACAATAGGTGTAGTAAGCCTTAAGCCTTAAGAAATTAACCAATCATAATCGAATTTGAAAAGAATAATGAACTATGATTGCTCAATTTCTTACGGCTTAAGGCTTACTACACCTATTGTAGACCGGGGCTTATGGCTCTGGCACACAGAACGCGGCAAAATGATAAAGCGCGGTGACTAATCACCGTTTTGCTTTCTAATGGCTTCGTGCTGGAGATTGGCCACCGCGTTGCCGCTTTGCCGCGTCCTGTATGCCAGAGCCAATGACTGCGTTCAGCAGAGAAAGCAGCTTAGTAAGCGCTTTGCGCTGATTGGATTTTATTTCTAGATCTAGAGAATAGTCCTATCTCAATTTAGATCTAAATGTATAATCCAATCAGCGTAAAGCGCTTATTAAGCTGCTTTCTCTGCTGAACGCAGCCATTAGGGCCGTATCCATAGTCGAGTCTCAAGCACTGAAATATAATAATACTGGAATCACTGAAATATAATAATACTGGAACGAGCGCGACCCTATGAATAAGTGTGATCCGAGAGAGAGCGTCCAAGGTGGTATCTTTAGCCTTCTCTAAGGTATATTACGCATGTGTGGTAAACGATAGTGGGGATCGTACAGTCTCGTTTTATAAAAGACGGTTACGTGTATCCAATAAACGTTACAAAGAAACTTTTGGTCAGATTGTACTAAAAAGAGACAAAGATACCACTTAAGACCCTCTTTGTCATTTCACGACACTAGCGCCCGCGCWCGTTCCAGTATTATTATATTTCAGTGACTGGAACGTGCGCGGGCGCTAGTGTCGTGAAATGACAAAGAGGGTCTTAAGTGATATCTTTGTCTCTTTTTAGTACAATCTGGCCAAAAGTTTCATTGTTAACAATTATTGGATACACGTAAACATCTTTTATAAACGAGACTGTACGATCCCCACTATCGTTTACCACACATGCGTAGTATAGCTTAGAGRAGRCTAAAGATACCACCTTGGAYGCTCTCTCTCGGATCACAYTTATYCATAGGGTCGCGCTCGTTCCAGTATTATTATATTTCAGTGGTCTCAAGTCAATACTTAAGAGGCTTTCTACAATAAGCCATAAGTCACAATTCATATCGTACTAGTAGTAAGTCAGAATTATAAGTCATAAATCTTAAGTAATTTGCATCCACAATAAGTCGTATTAAATTATTGCATCGTAACATTTCAACTAATCAGAAGGATGTAGTTTTCAAGACAAAGACAAGACTATGTTTGCATGTTCTATGTTCATATTGTTTTTTATTAGTCTTTTTTATTAGTGTACATATTTTGAGATATTTATTCTATACTTTTGACCTTTTAATAAATAAGTTTGTTATTCATTTTAAAGTATATTTCAATCTGATTATTTCAGGTATTACATATTTGGCAGACATATATTGCTTTTTGATTGGTTGGTTATAATGTAATCTCAAGTTCTAAATCGGAAGGGATGGAAATTGGCCATCTCCACTCAGTCACTGACTACTGACTTGTTACTGTTTTATGACACACTACTGACTTACAATTAGCTTCTGACTTCTGATTTATGGCTTATTGTGGAAAGCCTCTAAACAACATTGACTAAGTCAGTCTTATTCAATCCAGACCGTCTTAAGATTAATAGATTTCATAGTCGTGAAATAAAACTATCTTTACGAAGAAGATTTTACTCAAGTAAGTCTTATTTGGGAGGGTCCCGTTAGCAGGGAGGGTCCTGTTAGCACACGTCCCGATAGCACACGTCCACACACATCGCCCGGTGCTTAGAGTTTTTCCACTGAACCACCAATCAGAAAATTTTATTTTAAATTAGCCAATCGGCGACGTGGGCTATCGGAGCCCACTCCGTTAGCACACGTCCCGATAGCACACGTCCACACACATCGCCCGGTGCTTAGAGTTTTTCCACTGGACCACCAATCAGAAAATTTTATTTTAAATTAGCCAATCGGCGACGTGGGCTATCGGAGCCCACCCGTCTTATTTGATTTAAGATTAACTTAACGAAAATATATTTAAGACAAAGCTTTCTTTAATTGACTGTTTCCGTAAAATTTCTGTTAGTTTCTCCAATAGGAACGTTTCATTTAAAGTATAATTTTCTGTCATGCATCACCTCTCTTGAATAACATGAACCGTGAATTTTCCGTGTATCATTATTACTTTACTTTTAAGAACAAGTTCACAGTTGCGTCAGACCCAACCGGGCTGGATGTGTTCTTGTCTCAATCTGAGTATTGCATCATTTTAATTAACAAAATTGATAATTATCCAGAACCATCGACATACAGAACTGGATCGCTGATTGCAGTGGTGGGGATAGAGACACGTGTGGAGTGAGAGGCAGATAATAGTATGAACGTTCCTTCTCTGTCTAAAGCCTGATTGGTTATTATTGCTCTTCAGTCCTGTATTCGATGTCCATTGGGCCATTGGGCGGTTCATAGTCGAAGCTCAAGGCAGCATTTAAGACCGTCTCGATCAAGACTATCTTAGGGTGCCGGATAACTTTAAATATTATTTTGCAAACGGATCTAATAGAAGGATTCTGTGATTGGTAATCCGCTAATCCGCTTACGCGCGATCCGCTGCATGGGACAGTAAAACAAAATTGACGCGTACGTAAAACGGCGGAACATCAGCGATTGGTCAAAGCTTCGATATGCGAATACGCGCGTACAGCAATACGCGTCATGGGACAGCACCCTTATTCAACTAAGATCATCTTGAAATCGTAACATTTCATAGTCACGAAATAAGAAGAAGTTCTTTCTTCAAGAATTCTTATTTGATTAAGATTATCTTGGCGAAGATATTCTTAAGGTTAAACTTATTTGCTACTATTATTTGTTACTCGGCTATTTCCGTCATATTTCTGTTGGATTCTCTAATAGGATATTGCATTTGAGGTGTAGTTTTACAAGTGCTGTACAAGTGATGTACAAGTACCCTGGCGAAAATAAAACGTCTTATAAAACGTTGACAACTGTTTCATAAACATTTTCTGGGAATTTATTACGCTCGCAAACTTTGTTAAAACGCTTATCTAACGCCGTTGAGTTTTAAACGCTTTAGTTTCAATTTCTTCTCGACAAATGCTTATCAAACGCTGTATATAACGTTTCGAAAAAAGTTTACAGTGTTGAGACAACGCCTTTCAAAATACATTCAGTAAACGCTAATGTATCTTCGTACAAAGAGTTTGTTACAAGACTTCAAACATTTAGCAAACGCTTTTTGTACGCAAATGCCTTTCGAACGCTAGTGTTTCAATTTCCTGTCAACAAACTCTCTATTGACTTCTCTAAACACTCAATAAACTTTCTCAAACGCTCACGTAAGCGTTCCACAAATACTTATGAAACTTCTTATTTTCGTCAGGGTACCATCTTGTACATTTTATTAACCGTGATTATTCCCTGATTCCCTTCGCACGCAGTTACGCACGTAAAGGCTATCGTACACAAAAAAACTTAAGCAATAAAACTTAAGCAATAAGCGAAACAGCCAATCACAGTCAAGAATTTAAGGCGAAACGTAAGCGGTAGCAAATCAAAACTGTTGATTTCCTTACTGCTTATGTTTTACGGCTTAAGTTTTTTTGTGTGCGATAGCCTTAATGAGCAGTAACAAATTACTTGTGGAAATCTTAAAATAAAATAACATTTTTATTTAATGAAGTAAATAAAAAAGATTTTATTTGTCTAACAATTTGAAAGTTATTTAAGATTATTCAATTACTTGAAGATTTGAAAATTTTTGTTATTTGAGGTTATTTAAAGATTTTTTTTAAATTAAAATAAAGTAATAAGTGACACTCGAAAATTTGCAAGACAATAAAATTTGAAAATGCGGTCAAAACGAACAAGTAAGGATGTTGGTTAAAACTATTTTTCTTTATGTATATAATTAAAATATAAACTGGGACTAGAAATTAATAAAACAAAACTGAAAATTGTTGAATCTCAAAGAAAACATTGATCCGCGTGTGATGTAATACTCATATTATTCAATTTTATTTCATATTTACAAAATTATAGTTTGCTTTCAAAATTTATTTAAAAATTATTTACAAAATTAAAATTTAAATAAGTAAAAATTAAGTTTTGCATTTAATACTATTTACTGTTGCTACGATTCAAATTATTAAAACACACACACACACACACGCACACGCACACGCACACGCACACGCACACGCACACACACACACGTTGGTTTAATTTCGTTTAACCTTCAGGCGGTCGGCATTCAAGAATGTGTCAAGAATGATACTTTGGGGATTATTTCCCTGTAAAAGTTTTTTAACCTTCAGGCGGCCGGCATTCAAAATACTTAAATACAATGACTTCGAGGATTATTTCCCTGTAAAAGTTTTTTAATGGATCGTATATATGGGTCGACCAAAAGGATATCCCAAAAGATACCATGCCGGCCACCTGGAGGTTAATAGACCGTATACAGGGTGATTCAAAACAACCCCGGTGTCCTTGTAAAGACGTATTCCTGACTTAATTTTGAAACGATTTTTCCTTTAGCAAAACTTTATCCGAAACTTAATTTTTAAATTATAAAAGGAAATAGTTAGCTTGTTACGGACCGATTACAGATGGTAGGCAGGGCGCAATCCATCGCCTGACGCGGGTCGTTATGCGGGGCGCTTACTGCGATCAGCTGGTTGAACACGATGTGTTTTTATGTTCGTCAGTTGCTTGCAACACATCGC
>JANQDE010000114.1:82794-100976 GCA_037157785.1 Cephalotes varians | reverse complement strand
GATTTATTTCATAAAGTGTTCAAATTAACCCCTTTCCACTGTTTGACATGCTCTGGTAGGTAAAAATTATCCAGAACATTTCGTCTCATATCTGCTGAGATAAGACCGATTTGGTGTACTATTCATTCCCTAAGATCCGCTAAGTTAGCAGGTTTTGTCGCGTATACACTGTTTTTACCTCTATAAATAATCTAAAGGGGATAGGAGGGTCCCCTGGTGACCCAGGAAGCCATTCTATTTGATCACGTTTTCCTATCCATCGGTTTGGAAAAGTATTATCTAGAAATTGTCGTACTACTGCAAAGTGTGGTCCTGCGCCATCTTGTTGGAATCAAATATTTTGTGTACTCCCATTAAACATTTTCAATGGCGCCGCGTTTGAATCATTGATAAAGAATAGCCTATAATACCTCGTTCGCACCAATTTGCCCAAACGTTAAGTTTTTGAGGAAACTGTGTGCGGAGATCACTCATCTAGCGAGAGTTCTCATCATTCCAATATCAGCAATTACAGTCGATTTACCATTCCATTCAATTGAAAAGAAGCTTTATCGAAAAAAATTATGTGATTAAAGAAGGTATTATCATCATTGTATCGACGCATCATTTTGTCATAAAACTCGATTATTCGATCAGGATCATCTTTCATTAGCTCGTAAGTGATTTTTGAAAGGATGCCATTTTTCATGTACTAAAACACGATGAATGGATATTGCACTAAAGTGCACCGATGCTGCCTTCCTTAAAGTTGATTTTTCACGAATGTTTGCATCACTTCCAAACTCTTATCGACATTTGTCGCTAATTTTGGTCTGCGTTGTCGATCCTTAACGAGTCCTGTCTCTTCAAATCGTTTGAACGATTCAAATCGTTTTCTGTACTTCGAAATCGGTTCACGATCTGAGTAAGTAGTGTTAAATAAAATAGCTACTTGCTCGAAGAATCTAACAAGATCTACATATCTTTGTATCATCAGTAATGTAATTCTTTCTGTTTCAGACAATACATTCTGGATGCCACTAAAATTACATTCAGCTGCTTGATAATGTGTCGCAATACGCAAAGACTTCGTCGCGTACACAGTTTACGGAAACTGACGATTTGTAACAGTGTACTTAGGCCACCGTTTCCGTATGGTTGAAAAACAGCCGAACTTTTTATGGGGATACTTTAAAACAGTGTATATGCGACAAAACTTGCTGACTTAGCGGATCTTACAAAACGAATAGTACATCAAGTCGTCTTATCTCAGCAGATGAAACAAAATGTTCTGGATAATTTTTATCTACGACTAGGGCATTGTCAAGCAGTAGAAGAAGGTCAGTTTGAACACTTTATCAAATAAACCACATACTCTTCACACACGTACGCACGCATGCACGCACGCACGCACGCACGCACACAAACACACACACAAGAGGTGTAAATCCGACCGGGCAACCTCCGCGCGGTACACCTTGGGTAATGCTAATGCCGGCGGTACTTTAACATTCAAACCTCATAACTCGAAAAGTATTTAATGAAAAATAATTTTATTATAGTGTTTTGGGAAGCTCTTGACCATCTATTAAATTCATCAAAAATAGGGTGTTTCGTGACCTTGGCGTTGGTGTTTGACTTGACCTTGGAGACGCAACCCAAGGTCAAACAGATGTAATTAATAAATAGATCTTTTTAAACACTACAAGTTTTGTTTGAAATATTTTTCTCAAAAATGCTTTGCATTTGAGATATTCGACTATTTCCCGATTTTTTTAAACTCTATGTATAATTATACAGATTGTCCTATTTTAATTTAGACTCAAATATTTCAGCCGCAACGCATTAAAAAAGGAAATGTTTCAGACAAAAGTTGTGGGAATCAAAGGATCGCCCAATGGTGAGCTTTATTTTGAACTTAGGGTCAAAGGTTAAGGTCATTTCAAGGTCAATATAATTTTTTCAGCTGAGAACCTATCTTGATTTCAGAATTGGAAAGTACGGAAATTTTTACGTTCGAATAGGTAGTTGACTCATGGGTCAACTTGACCTCTAGAAGTCATTTCAAGATTAATATTTCGATTTTCAACAATACGGACGGTCAAAAATAGCTTTCTACAGGAATATAATTCAGATAATAGTTGTAGGAATCAAAAGGGCTATCCGCCTGTGACCTTTACCTTGACCTCAGTGTCGAAGACCAAGGTCATTTCAAAGTCAACATAGTTTATAAAAATTGGAATTTATTTTTTTGATCCTAAAAATGAAAACTATAGGAAATTTTACATTAAGATAGGTAGCTGAATTTGAGTTAATTGACCTGTAGAAGTCATTTGATGATCAGCTCTTCTGAAACTCAAATGTTGACAGAAATAAAAAGAGCTGGAAATATTGTGTTCAAGTGTGTTGTCAAGTCGTAGGTCAAAAAGGCTCGCGATAATGACCTCGACTTTGACTTTTACCACTACCATTTTTCCTCAAGTCATTCCTTTATTCCATGGTCAACTATTTTCAATTAAATCTCCTTTTTTGATCTTAAAAACATATGGATAATCAAGTTATTGGGTCAATAGCCCTGTTTACATTACTGAAATGAAAAAAATTATGATTATTGGTTCTTTTTTCTGAATTAAAAGCATAGCGCATTTATATTATGAATATGCACACTATTACAAAAACAACCGGCGATTTATCCCTACTCAACGAAAATGATCATTAAAAAATAACTTGAAAAATTTGTGCTACATCTGGCAGATGAAGGAGTTATGACGCTATTGATTTTTTTAAATTGAATAGGTACAAACCGCGCGGGTAATATACTTCATCTTCTTATTTAATTGCCATACTATTATCATCTCTTACTACTAATTTCTTGAATAGAATTTCTCTGTCACAGGATCTGCATTTTGCTTGTTTCAGTGAATTCCATTATTTATGAAATTCTTCAACATTATTTCTTGCTACTTCTAGCATTTATCATTACGATTGAAAATTCTCAACTACTTAATACTTGAATTGGTTACTCATTTTTCATATTTATACAATGACAAATTGCACACCAAATGAAGTAATTGATATTTTGTTAGTTCTTCGCGAATGACACATACAAGAATTACAGGAATGCTTCACGTTTTTATGCTGATCGTCGCCACCCAAACTCTCAACAGGTTATAAATATTGAAAGGAAATCTCATCAAAATCGACTTCATGGAGACGGAGACAACAGAACCGAAACATTAATAATAATATGTGTTCGGGTGCGGCCGAAAACTAGCGCGGTCGCATAACTATCGCAGTTCGCCTAATTTGCGAGACGGCGCCACGTTCTGGCCGGATCAATCCAATTGATCAAATAGTAAGACCGTACCGCAGCGCGGATCGCTTCCGGAGGGATGGCGCCAAGTTGACTTAGTGCATTGTTTCGCTGATTATTCTTTCGGCACGTTGAATCGCGAGTGAAGAGGAAGTCGGAGCATGAGTTAATTGAGCGCTTCGTCATAGAACTCTTATTCGAAAAGGCTCGTGCGCGCCACGTGGCTACTGAATGCCGATCTCTCGCCATCAGGCCATACCGCTGTGTAGCGATCAAACTACTCAAGCTCAAGCTTGTGTGGACTATTGCTGATTTCTGTGCAATAAACGTTTAAGTTGTGACACTTGTGAACTCTGTGACATGATGCCTTCGACGCCACTGTCACAAGGGCAATAATCCGACCGAGGAGGGCACCTCGGAAGAGTCCTTGTCTCCCTAGGAGCGAGTTCACCCCACTATTATTTAATCTGTTATTTTTTTGTTGTTTTTGTTTTGCCGTATTGTTAATAAGCCAAAAGGAACGTGGCGGAGTGGCGAAGCGGATGGCAATCTAATCTGTGTATTGCGGGGGATCCGCTATATCATCGTGGGAGAGGAGCAGCGTGGAGTAGCGAAAGTTGCGTGCCTGAGGAAGTGCCGCTACGGCCCCCGAGTCGAGTTCTTGCTCCGTCACCGAAGGGAGTGCCCAGTGATTGGACATCCAAATGTGACTCATACAGTCTCGGAGGAAACGGAATAGCAAGGACCCCGCCATGCGGCCAAACGGAAAGAGGGTCTCAAGGTCAACCAAAGACCTCGAGGAGGGTTACCCGCTTCGGCCTGGCCAGTCGGGCGGATCCTGCCCCGCACGATACAGACGAGTCCCGAGAATATTGATGAACAGCGGCAGAATCTCCGCGTAAAGGATTTAAAGAGGACCGAGGGCGCCTATTATTGAGGGGATGCGCCAAAAATCGGCGCAGAACTCGGGGAGCTTAAGCGAGCGCCGACGGTGGCCACTGTTCGGCTAGCGAGCAACCTATGAGGATCACCTCCGAGAAGACCCAGCGATCCCGCTGCTAACGACCATTGTAAGCCACCGCTCCGACCACCTTTTACGGTAAGCCCCAGGGAGGGCCAGTATTCGCTTATCGTCGCGTATAGAGTTTACTGTAGTTATTAGCGAGCGGGCCGATCAAGCGCCCTTTAGAGTCATTGCGAGACTGGCCTGCCCCGGGTATCGGGGGAAAAGAACTCCTCAGGAAATTACAGGCCGACAGTGGTTCTGCGTATCGTCACGTCTTTGTCGTGTACGCGCATATACCGTAAATTGTCGTGATTGTCATGTATCGTTCGGGCGGGTTTCGCTGTTCGCGTGTATCGTATCGTCTTGCGCTGAGCGAACGGTCCGCGAGCCAACACGTAGAGGGACGCCTCACGTTTAAATATTGTTTCTGCGTATTGTGTCGCGAATGATGTTTGAGAGTATCGGTGTTCTATCGGCGGATTTGCGCGGTATCGCCCTCTGCGAAACTGCTGGGACCATGCGGGCCGCGTCTCTGCGAGGGTCGTAACCTCCGCGAAATCACGTCGGAGTAATGTAAGAGAGTATAAGGTTTTGTAACGTATCTTGGAGCGAATCGTGTCGATTTGGGATTTCTGTTCGCGGGCCGCGTCGCTTACCGTTCGGTGCAAATGCGCGGCTCGCGAATAGCCATCCCTTGGCGGCACCTCTTGGTGTGTCCCTTTCGACATTTCATTTTGGTTAAGTGTTCGAGTCATGTTTTTGATGCGTTATGTCAATCACACCGATCGCGAGTCGGCGGTGAGTTATGTGTTGCGTGCGGAGTAATGTCGGGAAATAAAGAGTAATCAGTATATTCGTAAAGAGTGTCGCGTATATCTTTTCCGTGAGATCAATAGCGTTTCGTTTTAGAGCGTCCGTGCGTAGTCGCGCGTCCGACCCTCTGGAAAGGCAAATCTTTCCTTTATTCACTATTTGTATGTTCCATCACTCTATACTATGCTTTGACTTTGTTTCTTTTCTTATCTGTTCTTTTCTTTTTCTTTTTTTTGTTAAATATATTTTAAATAGTTGTTACTTTATTTGTTCTGCGTTTGTCATTGTCTTTGCCTTCTCTCCCTCGAGCCTTGCCGCCGGAATTAAAAGAATCACGCCCCTCTGCCAAATACTGAGCAAGGATATTCGCGCCTGGCGCCCATTTTTTTAAGTACGGTTGTCGCGTATTAGATCGTTTTTTTTGTATCGTCTCGTTTGTTTCCTCGTGTATTGCATATTTCTTTCTGTCGCGTCTCGTTCGTTTCATTACGTGTTATTGAAGTTTTCTTTGTCGCGTATCGTCTCGTCGTTGCTCTTGTATTGTCTCGTTTTATTAGTAAATTTTTTAAAGTAGCGCATATCGTCTCGTCTTCGTTTCGCGTATCGCCCAGTCTTCGTTTCGCGTATCGCTTAGTCTTCATTTTGCGTATCGTCCTGTCTTCGTTTCGCGTATCGTCCAGTCTTTGTTTCGCGTATCGTATATTCTTCATTTCGCGTAATAAGCTCCTTAGATCGTCGGGTATCACTTTAGTCTTACGGTTTACAATTGTGGACGGGCTCTTACGGGATTCGGCGATCCCGGAGGCAACTCCGTCGTCGCAACTCATACTGTCTTCAGTCATTCGGCCTCGATCTCTCTCTCCCCGCTCTCGAACGATCCTTATCGTCTCATGCGAGACGAGTACAAGTGCCTAAGCTCTCCTTTTCTGTCTCTCTTTCTCTCCGCTGCCGAGTGTCGTTGTTCGGCGACAGTCGCACCCTTCGAATTCGGAGTAAAAACCAAGCTCCGATTTCTGGTCCTTCGAGCTATCCTGCACAATATGATAATAATAATACTCGTAGCCGTTTTGGCTATAATTCATTTAAATCCGCATGTTAGTCTTCGGCAAATCGAAAGAATTTGATTCATTTTCGAAATCGAAAGGGAATCTTCAATCAATCGCTTATCGCATGCTGCTATTCATTAATTATTACCTCTATCATATTATACTTGTTCAAGAGTTTAATGATGATGATTGTAAGTTAAGAGTCAATTTTTATAGATGAGCCCTGTATTAGATCAAAATCCAGATTTTTTTCTGGTTTGTTTGTTTTTGAGATGAAACTAGCACTGACAGTCTCAACAGGCACAACATTACTGATCACTAGTTAACCCTCACTGGTTCAGAGAGCGAATGAACCAGCATCGATAAAGTCTTCACGTATGAGTCGGGATATTAAATGACCGAATTATTGCACCACATTTCTTTGAACAGACGATCAATGGTAAAATATATTTGGATTTTCTTCGAGATCATTTACCTGTTTACTTGAAGAAAGTTCGACTAAATGTTCGACGGATGTGGTTCCAGCATGATGGCACGTCTGCACATTCAGCATGATGGCGCGTCTGCATCATAGTCGTCGTGTTCGAAGATTTTTCATTCGAAGATATCAGAATTGTCAAATCATCCACTATTGGCTCAATACCGTGGCCTCCAAGATCTTTTGATCTCAACTCTTCTGATTCTTATTTTTGGGGATACGCGAAAGACGTTATTAAACTATTCCAACAACACATATGATGAATTGAATAAAAGCTTGTCGCGCAGTTACCCAATAAACACTTCACGGAAGTATGCAAAACTTTAAAAGACAATTAACATTGTGCTTAGAAAATGAGGGAAGGTACTTTTGCTGTCTAGAACAATAAGAAATAATGGTTGATAATTATAACACTTCATACCATTATACTCGTATATCTTATTTTCATTCAGACTGGATATACCTCGATCTTGCTTTTATTAGCCGGAATTCTTGATCATACTTTCACTAGTTGGATCAATCCCGATTTAATCAGCCGGATCAACTTCGAACTTGCTTTTACTAACCAAAACGTTCTCGATCTTACTTTCGCTAGTTGGATCAATCTTGTACAGCAATATTTCTGAAGTTATTTGCATGTATCAGTGATAATTTCAAATTTGAAAAGAACCTTTAGTTGTCAATTGAACTGTAGTTCATCTATCTGAGGTCAAGCTTTCAAGTATGCAGCTTCCTTTGATCCCTACAGCTATTAAAAACTGAAACAATTTCCTGTAGAAGACTTTATCTAGACTTCACATGAATTATTGATAAATGGAAAACCTTGAAATGACCTCTAGAGGTTAAGTTGATCCATGAATCAACTACCTATTTGAATGTAAAAATTACCGTACTTTCCATTTCTGGAATTAAAAAATTCTTCTGAAAAACTATATTGATCTTGAAACGATTTTGACCTTTGACCTCAAAGTCAAGATCAAGGTCATCCCCCTTGGGTGGTCCCCTTTGACTCCCACAATTTTTGTCTGAAACATTTTTTTTTTTAATGCGTTGCGGCTGAAATATTTGAGTGTCTAAGTTAAAAATGGCATTGTATAAGAGCAATATTTTCTTATTTCTTCAAACTTGACTTTTTATAAAAAAAAACAATGTAAAAATTATCCTTTTAATTATTATTTATGTTTTTATATTATTATTATTATTTTTCTTGTATGAAACAGTAATTTTACAAGAGAAAGAGTGATATATGAACATATATGTACATATTTTGTATATAATTATGTTTATATGTTTATATATATATTTATATATATTCTTGTATGAAAAATTTTTTATCGAGTAGCAACGTACACCGAAGCATAAGCCTACGTCGATGAACACATCGACTAATTTGGCGTGGTAGAAGAGTTTAGATATACAATTTGCAATCTTCCTCTTTCTCGAGTTGTAACTATAACTATGTAATTTTGTTTCCCGAATTTCGTTTGGACATGCGATACAGACGTTGACAAACTTTTAATTCTATAAGATTATTCATAGTACACAGAGTATTTTATCAGTTTATTTTTTATAGTCAAGTATCTGGAAAATGCGGAGATTTAGAAGAAAACTTTTCTCAAAAATTATATAGTCTGAAGACGGACAAATAATGTAAAATAAATTTTCAGAAAAATTGATTTTTAAATTCATTAAAAGTTACAGTCATTTTAAATAAAATTGCATGATTTTTGTTACATAATGTGATTCTTTTATATATTCTACACATACATATACAGGGTGTCCCATTTTAAACGACTCACCTGAATATTTTGGGAACGATATAAGATATAAATTTCGTTCTTGCGGCAATTTGTTTGGTTTTGAGAAAGATATTGTCCTCTCATCCCATCAAAACAAATTTTTTAGGTGGAGGCGCGTCGGACTTCTGGAGATCATCGTCATTTTTTAAAATGAAACCATAATTTTTCAAATACTTACATTTGTTCCGTAAAATGACGAGTTCAACAACTTGTGACAAAAAGTCGTTCAAGGTCATACAAAGTCATTATTTTCGGGTTTATCTGTAATGTTCAAATTGATGTCCTCGCATGTGCATATAACGCACAAACGGAAACGAATGACAATGTCCGAATGCCGTCGATCGGCGACTCACTGCACTGCAACACGCCGTGCGGTGTGGGGAAAGCCGATCGGCGAACAAACCGAGCGTCGCCGAATACCGTCGAGTTCGCAAATTTTGTAATATAAAAGCCAATCCAAAAACGGAAAAATCCGCTCGACGGCCAGCAACCCATTCCGCTGAATCGATCTGAAACCCGCTCCGAATCCCGGAGCACTCGAGCTAGCAAGAACCAGGAGGTCAAGAGTTCTCAGTCTCTGCCAAGCGTTTTTGGCCGTCAACCAGCCGCCCGTTACATCCTCAGAGCCAAGTCTCGTTCTGCCCAAAATCCGTATGAAGGGTGATAAGAAGCAAAAGATAGAGAGTTCTCATGAACAAAATATAAATTTATTATATAAATATAGAGAGAAATTATTTCTTTATTAAGTACGTTTAGAAATTATTAAATTAAAAATAAACAATATGTAAGAGCGTAAGAATGTAAATAATTTTAAGGTATTATAAGAAAACAATGTACACAAATGAATTAAAAACAATTTAATTCAAAATTTCATCCAAATTTTTACTCGTAGAAAAAAATTAAATGTCGAAGAAGTAATAACAAAATTGGAGATATTTAAAATAACATTTTTAGAATATCTAAATACACACACACACACACACACACACACACACACACACACGCACGCGCGCACGCACATCACAGAATCCACGCAGTGGACAAGTGCGATCAGGAAATCTGTTTTTGTACATGCGTACTGTTTGCCTCGTATATTGACCACTTTTCGCTGAAAGCAAAAATCATATCAATTTTTTCTCTTCTTTTGAGTAAGAAGACACGATGAAAAAGCAAGCTTCACTGTCACAATTTAAACTAGCAGTAAACTAGTGTAATGAACATTGATCATCCGAAATTACGCGGATTGTTTTCATTCAATCTTAAACGTTGCACCAAAGTTTGTTTACATTTAATTAAATGATCTTATTATTGATTAACTTTTATAGCTTATAGCGATGATTTTTATGACGTTCTTTTTTTGTTTATGGCAAAAGTGATCAATGCACAAAGCACGCATGTATATACAGAGACAGATTTCCTGGCTGTTTAAAGTTTTTTCAAATAAAAGTACAAAATACTTCGTAAATAATTCAATTTTCGTTCATTCTATCCTAACTTTTTACGCCAAATATTGCGAGGAATTGACTTGTATACAAAAATTTAGACAGTTTTATTTAAAAAAATGACGATCAAATTCCTCTTCAAATCTCCGAAGCGCCTTTACATAAGCTCAAACTAACATCCCTTTTTTTTCCCTTCGAACCAAACAACTCTTATTTCAAGCATTTCTTCTCATTTCCAAAACTGTGAGTGTTGTTCCAATGGCCGAGTCTTATTATATAATTCAAACCCAAGCTGTCGATTGTACCTACTCAAAATTCAATCGGATTACTTAGATCTAATAATCCGAAGTGTTTGCAACTCATCGGCTTGCGTATAGATACACGGTTTGGTCTCGCGCATATATAACACTTTAGCGCCAAGACTCCACCGTGTCTCTCTTGAGATATATATTCATATATATATATATATATATATATATATATATATATATATATACATATATATATATATATATATATATACAATTAAAATTATTTCGAAAGATTTATTGAAATTTACTGAAATATTCATCAATCCATCTCACTTTTCTGTTTACAAAGCAAGATCTATTTATAATTATATTGATTCATATAAATGAGTTTTTTCTTTTTTATGTTTGTTATTAAATTATTTAAATTAAAAAGTTATTCAATATTTTTTATAATATATAAATCACTGTGTCAATAATAAATACAGATTTCCATTCAAATGAAAATTCTAAAACATATAGTAGACTGTTCACGAAAACTAAAATCCATCTCATCTCCCCCTGCTTACAAGGCAAAGTGAGATTTATAATTGTTTCACACATGGGTTTTCGACTTTCTTTTTCACAAAGCGATGTTCCCAAACCTATGTATCTAGTTTTTTGACAGTGGAGCATTCTCATAAGAAAGGTGGAACCATTCCGTTAACATATATATTTTACAGGTCCACTACACACTGTTTTCTGCAAAACAAAATCTATAATTATACGTTATATTAATAAAATTTATATTAATAAAATTTATTTTATTAATAACTTTTTAATGAACAATGATTGCCAAATAAAATCTTCGGAATTGTTCATGGTTATGATCTTGATAACATATGTCAAGATCATTGAGAATAGGAGATTGAAGATAGTCTTCTAATCAACATATTTATTAATTAATATTATTTAATTATTTATAATAATTTATTTAATTTTAAATTGTTATAAATTATGTTCTTTCTCTTTTTTCTTTTTTATTAAAAACAAAATATAAAATAAATATAAAATAAAAATTAAATAAAATATTTTTCACACTATATTTTATTTTATTTTATTTTACATATAAAAAGATTCACTAAAAAACTAAAATTAAAAACAAAATATAAAATAAATATAAAATAAAAATTAAATAAAATATTTTTCACACTATATTTGAGATTAGGACCGACTTTGAAATAAACAAATACAAATATCAAAGAGGCTAAATGTCGGTCTTGCAGTATACACTGCGGCGGCATCAATAGATGCTTGTTAGCATTAAAAATTATTGAATTGTTTATCAACAATTTAATATGTAAATCGATTGTTTCCGGCGTTGTGCACTGTGTTTCAAGTCCGACGAATTGCGGTGCGCAGTTCGTATGAGCAAGAAATGTAAAAAGATTCACAAATTATAATTAGGCACCAAGATCCGTCGCAGTGTATACTGCAAGACCGACATTTAGCCTCTTTGATATTTGTATTTGTAAAATATTTTTCATTAATGTTACACATATGTTCATAATAAGGCAATGTAAAATTATCAAGATTATTTTCACAAATACATAATTTTAAAATGAAATTCTGAATTTTAATCGGTCATCATTTCAAACGAAATATCATTGTCTAGCCAATGATATTCTAAATTCGCATGATTTCGCGTGACTTTCCCCTGACATATTGACCTATGACATAAATAAATTGTTGACGGCTTTATACAAGCTTTTTGGCATATTCGCGAATATTTGCAAACGTATGTACTTTGAAGTTCATTTGCAGTTTTGCAAATACATACGGATAGCAATTGCTTTGTAAAAATTTATGTTATTCTGGTTTACAAAAATACATGTATTTTTCTTTTTTATGTTTTTTATTAAATTATTTAAATTAAGAATTATTCATATAATTTTTATAATATATAAAATCATTGTGTCAATAGTAATAAATACAGATTTCCATTCAAAGAGATAGAACTTTTCGATGAATATCATTGCTCAAAACTCAAGTTTTGAATTTTCAAAACGGCTTTGATCTATAGATTTCCGCGAAATGACAAGATTATATAATGACATGTGTAAATTGTTATTGTTTCACTAAAATTATATTCTAGAATTGTTAAAAATTATTTGTAGCACAACTTATAATTAATTTGTTTATTTACAGTATAAATTTACACAATTAAAAGATTAAGAATGATTTGAAAATAAATTTAATCAATTTTTCTTTCAAGATATCACCAAACCAAATTTAGCTCCAGAAGACTTCGTAAAAGAGTTGTTTTTAAACACGGTGATTGTAATGTCGTTCAGGGAAATGTTGCCAAACGACGTCGACGATATCTCCAGGTGAATATTCTTGACACATCCAAAAGATGATAATAAAAGAGAACACAAATTCGAGTTTTAATTTATAATAAAACAAATATCAAAAATATTTTCATAAATTTCTTACTTTATTAATGTTCGAAATAATAAGTCCTTTAGTATAATCAGTTATTTTAACTAATCGCGATTAGTTAATGATTAATTGGCCAATTATTGAGAAAAGAATAACTATAATTATCGATAATATCTATCGAAATGATTCATTATTTTAAATATTGGATTGTCTAATAATTTCGTGCAGTTTTTAGTGAATAGTGGATCACAATTGCTAATTCTTGAATTATTGAAGTTATTGCCTTCTATAAAAAAATCATTCAGGTAAAAAACCGCACAGAATTATTAGTTAATCCAATATATTATATTAATAATAAAGGCAATAAATTGAAAAAATTAAAAATTTTTTGTTTAATTTTTTGTTTATTATTATTTTTTATTTTTATTTTTATATTATTATTGTAACTGTTTTTAATAACTATTATATACTATTATATATTTTTAATTTTATAGATATACGGTGTTTTACTATATTTTCCATAATAAAATTGTACAATTAACTAATTTATTTGCAGGACATTTTCACAACACTGGTTGATGCGCAATGGCGATGGACACTTTTAGTATTTTCCATGAACTTTTTGTTATCTTGGTTAGGATTTGCGTTTATATGGTGGTTGATCGCATATAGTCACGGCGATCTTGAATCTCAGAATTATAATAATGAGACTTTCATTCCCTGTGTCATGGATATACGCAACTTCGCAAGCTGCTTTCTGTTTTCCGTTGAAACACAGCATACAATTGGGTAAATACTTTCACATCATTCTCTATAATAATATTATTATAATAATTTTTTATGTTATTGTATTATTATGATTATTCAATTATCATTATAATTAGAGATTACTATTTTTGTTTTCTCTGTTTTGCTTTCTTTTCTACGTCATAATCATCATAATCAATTTTTCTCTTCTTGTCCTTCTTTTTTTTATCTAATTTTTAAATTATCATTGTTTTTATTGTTAAAATTTATTATATTTTTGAGTTTATTTTTCACAATTATTTTTTGTTCTTTTTTCCTTTTGTTTATTTTATATTTTTATTTTTGAATATATTATGTGATTTTTTAATCATGTTATTTAATTATGTTATTAAATATAATATAATCTCGTTATTATTATTTTATTATTATTTTTTCTTTCTCTTTTTCTCCTCTCTTAATCTAATTTAATATTGACTTGTTTAATAACTCTACCACTAAAAAACTGCTTTTAATACTCAAAATAAGTAATTACTACTTTCCAGTATTAAATTTTTATAAGAACTTTTCCGCCTCTATTATTATTAATTTTCCGAGAAATTTAAATCGCCAGAAAAAACTTATCTTTTTCGGATTTTTTGTTAGGAAAGAACCTGACACTGAAAAAAAAATTTTTTGAATAATTTTCTATTTCTTTTTACTCGAATTTCTTTTTTAAAACTTCCATTTAAAATTATCCAGATAGGATTAATATGATGGTATCTCTAACAAATTTATATTAGAATCTAATTTGAAATATATTAAATCTTAATTTAAGAAAACTTGAACCTATATCTTGTTTTTCATTCTCCATTAATAATTCTCTGTAAACATGAAGTATGTATTTGTATCTATTGAAAATGGAATTGCAGTACTTGAAGATGGATATGTTACAATGGAGAAATGTAGTCTTTTATGTTTATAAAAATGTTGCATTCTTTTTAATTTATTTATGAAGATAAGAAAAATATAAATTTAAGTTTTCCTTAAAATAAATAAATTTTTTTTAAAAGTACTATTTTAAAGATATTAATCTTATCAGAATATTTTTTAATAAAGATGTTATATGAATGTAGAAAAAGGTGTCAGGTATTAATGATATAATACATATTATGACGTAGTACATCGACATAGTACATATAATGCCAGCTGTGGAATCACTTATGATAATTTTAGTAAGAGTACTTAACAGATTATTGAGGATGCTATAAGGATCTAAATTTAGATTTTAACTAGCTTAACTTATTAATATAAGTGATATAATTTTAAACAAAGAAAATGTTTCTTCTTTATGAGTTTTTCCCATGCCGTTTTTCTTGAATTCTTTTCTAGATTTTTCCTGAGTTCTTTCCTGATTTTTTCCTTCTTTATAACACTATCTTCTCTCCTCTCTCTCTTTCTCTCTGCTATCTTTTTTTATTAAAACGTAATAATTAGTAATTGCGTTATAGCATTATTACATATTTTTATTAAAATATAAATGATATAGATATGGAGCGAAACATGCAACGATCGAATGCCCAGAGGCAATCTTCACATTATGTGTTCAATCGATGACTGGAGTGATCCTGCAAGCATTCATGGTTGGCATTGTCTTCGCTAAGCTATCACGTCCTAAAAAACGCACGCAGACTCTGCTCTTTTCGCGTAATGCTGTCATCTGCCAACGAGACGGTCAATCCTGCCTTATGTTTCGCGTCGGTGATATGCGCAAAAGCCACATCATTGAAGCTCATGTTCGTGCTCAGATGATCAAGAGAAAGGTAAAATAAAAACCCCAGATAGCAAAATAGAGACAGATTTTGAGCAGTGGTCATTCTTTAAAAAACAAGACATGTTTAATTGTCAGTTTTCCGTGATACTGATTGGTTCTTTCGCTTTATTCATTTCATGCTATGAAAATAACTGTGATTGTATTTTGACAATCCATTAGACAAACAGAGATTAATTGAGCGTAATTGATTTGTATACTTGTTCTTTGTAGAAAGTAAAAAGCTAAATAGCACACGTTTGTGATATCTGTTATAAATTTTGGTGGCAGAAAGTCAACAAATTATATACAGAATTTGTTATAATGATGCACCTCGAAACGCCGTTACGAATCAATGTCGAACAGATACGCTAAATCCGCACTCGGTGACTTGGTAATCCGACAAGCAGATTCGGCTCCCGATTCTCGTACACGTTTTCACATGTCGAAACACATTACATGGCGCCCGTTTAAAAATAGAAAATTTACAACGAAACATCATTCGATGAAACAATAGATTTATCAGTTCACCAAAGTATAGGCCGTGCACGAGGCAGAGAAACGCGAATTCATTTCCATCAATACCTTCTATTTCTGCCACTATTTAAGCGTTACGTCGACGCGCACTCGACTCGAAAAGCCTTCCAGTTCCTGGCGAGATCCGGACAAATTCTCGCGAATTCATTCGAGTCTCCAGCTTCGCGGCCGACCGAAGACTTCCTACACTACACGAAAGTCATAAATTAAATTTGGAAATGGGGATGCTATTTCGGCCGGAAACTCCTTTTTTCCTTGGATTGAGGAGAACACCAGCGGTAATATTGTTACTTAGGAGACCAGATGCTGATCGACTTGTCGGAGATAACTCTTATGCGGGGATGCCCTTTTATGGTACTGTAACTCTCGGAACGATTGGGCGTGGGAAAACTTCACTATATATATATATATATATATATATATATATATATATATATATATATATAAAACACTTTCCGTCGATAGTATCACTACCTACCAGACGCGATTAATGTGCGAGATTCAGGAGCGATATTAGAAACTGAATGAGCTATTTACCAAATACGGCGTTTTAATACTCATGCGATGGGCCAAAAGTTTTACGCTTGAAAAGAAGATCAGTTGTATAACACCTGTATTCATAGATGGTTCTTATCTTAAGGGGGTATTCTAGTGTGTCGGGTCGAAAAAATCGAATTTTTTTTTTGCATTTTTTGAATGTTTATGATGTTTAGAATATGTATGCACAAGGATTTCGTTGAGCTTAATATTCGAGTTATGAAGGTAAATAAATAGATAGTACGGAGCGCGCCGCGAGCAATATCAAAACTTCAAATGCGTTTTTCTCAAAACCATGTTTCTTAAATTGGTTGCCACGATATCTCAAAAATTATTGAGCCGATCAAGCTGAATCTTTGCACATATCTTCAGCACACATGTGACTCTCGTCCCAACCAGAATTACATTGATACATTTTTTTTTCTCTAAATTATGATCTAAATCTGACCAAAAAAATCGTTAAAATTCGAAACATTTTTAAATGTCCGCCATTTTGAAAATTTTCAATATTATCACTTGAATCTGGTTCCTGTGATAGCCATAAACATATATTTTAAGAATTTTTTTGGTTCTTTTATTTCTGATTATCTGAAGAGCTGGAATCGTGGCAACCATCGAAGAACATTTTTTTTTAGGCGTCAACTTTGACTGTGTGTATTATAACTAAAGATGCGTATTTTTTTATTGAAAACAAATTTTTTTATAAATTTATATCGTGAAAAATATAGAAAAGAAGTTTTTACACCTATATTGTTTGTTTACTTTATTTAAAAAATTCCTAAAAGAAGGTATGAAAAAGTGCCCATCACACTAGAATACTTCCTTAAGGATTGAGGAAGCCTTATTGAAGGATTCCTTATTTTATCAAGGCCTCCTTGTTTCATAATGAAACCTTAAGATCTCCTTCTAGAAGGAGTTGTTTTCCAGAAATTTTTGATAATTTTTTGTTTTATGCCACTGTTCAGAGTGCAATTTGAATATTTCACGTAACCTAAGTGTTAGATTTTGTAAAGGAGTTCACTTAACAAAGGTACGATCATTGAGGTATAGTAAGAATATATATATATATTGTATTCGGATAAGGGAACGGTAAACACGACTCATCGGCTCATGCCGGGAGGTTCTCGAGAGGCGTGTGTAATCGCTAAGCGCCACAATGGGACCGGCTGACTGTTGTCAGAAGGCGCGTTCTCACTGCCGTAACCGCTCTCACGCCCTCTCGCATCTCACGCTGTGACGCGCACTCTCTTGCGCTTATATCGATACATCACAATTCCCTCCGCCTTTTAATCGTGCGGCTATACGCGAGGAGCGCCTGAGCCTGTCAGRGTCGGCGTTAATCAGCTGATTCCTGTGCCGTTTACAAGTGATCCTGGGCGCGAGACTTATACGATATGTCGCGGGCGAGATTCGTTTCTCGATTACGCCCGGCACGCGCTTTCTTTGGTCACTACTGTAATTCGCTACGCTAACGTTTTGCCCTGCTTCGAATTCCACRTYACGTGATCCGTGATAGAATTTGGTCTGATCGCGTTGATTTTTCTCGACTGTAATTTGCGTATGTGCCGGACGCAGTAARTCGAATCTCGTGCGCAGTTYGCGATTWTACATCAGCGCTGCCGGACTTTTTCCAGTCGTACAATGTTTGCAGCTTCTATAATCGAATAGGAAAATATTGATCGCATCGCTCAAGCTCTCTCCCCCCTTTAAGATTTTTCCCACTTTATCCTTGAAGGTATGAACAAAATTTTCGGCTGCACCGTTAGTARCCGGATGATATGGAGGTGAAAACGTGTGCGTAATCTTATTATTTTTTACGAAATTTTGAAATTCTACGCTCGTAAATTGAGRTCYATTATCGGMTACAATATGATTTGRGTATCCGAATCTCGCAAATAAATTTTTGCATTCTTCGATTACGCGATAAGTTTTCGTATTGTTTTTGAAATCGATGACTTCAGGCCATTTTGAATGAGCGTCGACGACTACAAGAAACATATGCCCCATGACGGGGCCTAAAAAGTCTAAAT